>VDFB02026320.1:164144888-164323242 GCA_007258455.2 Sequoia sempervirens | reverse complement strand
GGGGTCTCCCAGTGATTTAGAGACCCCATTTCTTGGACCCATTTTTTCAAACAAGCCAAGTTAGGTTTCCAATTTAACCAAATTAGAAAGCTAGTGGGCCCACTAGCTTACGAATTCAGTGAGATTGCCAATGTAGTGGCCTATTTGAAAAATGGGTCTAGAAAGAAATGGGGTATCCCTCTAATTTACATCATTGAGAGACCCCATTTCTTGGAACCATTTTTTCAAATAGGCCAAGTTAGGTTTCCAATTTCATTGAATTGGCAAGCTAGTGGGCCATCACCGGGAGACCCCATTTCTTGGACCCATTTTTTCAAGCAAGCTAAATTAGGTTGCCAATTTCACCAAATTGGAAAGCTAGTGGGGTCTCTCTCTCTCCCCTCTACCCTTAACCCTAAACTCTAAACCCTTAACCCTCCACCCTATATCTCTCTTCCACTCTGTCCCTCTCTCTCTTGTACTCACTCCCTCTATCTCTCTCCCCTCTACCATCTATCTCTATCCCACTCACTCCCCCCTCTCTCTCTCTTAACCCTCTACCCTCAACCCAATACCCTCTACCCTCAACCCTAATCCCTCAACCCTAATCACTCAACCCTTAAACCATTCAACACAAGTAAACTCTTTACCCTAATCCCTCAACCCTCAAACCTCAACCCTTAATACCTCTACCCTTAAACCCTCTACCCTCTACCCTCTACCCTCTACACTAAACCGTTAAACCCTAATCCCCTAACCCCAATAACTTCTACCCTCAAACCTCATCCCTCAACCCAATACCCTAAACCATCAACCCTATACACTTGATTCTAGACCCTCTACCCTATACATTGGACCCTCAACCCTCATATTTGTATTTCCCTCCCTCCTCTTCTCTCCTTCTCTCTATATCACTTATCAATCCATCTCTCCCTCCCTCCATCCCTCCCTCAATTTTATACCCTCAACCCTTAAACCCTTAAACACTCAACCCTAAACCCTAAACCCTCAACCCTTAAACCCTCTACCCTCTACCCTCAACCCAATACCCTCTACCCTCAACCCTAATCCCTCAACCCTTAAACCAAAGTAAACTCTCTACACTAATCCCTCAACCCTCAAACCTTAATCCCTCTACCCTCAAACCATCAAGCCTCTACCCTCTAAACTAAAGCCTTAAACCCTAATCCCTCAACCCCTATACTTGCTACCCTATACAATGGAACCTCAACCCTATACCCTCAACCCTCAACCCTCTACTCTAAACCCTAAATCCTCAACCCTCAACCCTTAAAACCTCTACACTCTACCATATACTCTATACATTAAACCTTCAACCCTCAATTATCAACCCTCAACCCTTAATCCCTCAACCCTCAACCGCTATACCCTCTAATCTATAGCACTAATACCCTATACCCTCAATTCTCAACCCTCTAACCTATACATTGGATCCTCAACCCTCATATATCTCTATCCATCCCTCCTCTTCTCTCCTTCTCTCTATCTCACTTATCTGTCCATCTCTCCCTCCTTGTAACCCTACCTCTCTATCCTAATCCCTCAACAATATACCCTCAACCCTTAAACCCTTAAACACTCAACCCTAAACCCTAAACCCTCAAACCTCAATACTTAAACCCTAAACCCTTAAACCCTCTCTCACCCTCTACCCTAATCCCTCAACCCTCAAACCCTCAACCTTAAACCCTAATCCCTCAACCCCTATACCTTAGCTACCCTATACCTTTGGAACCTCAACCCTATACCCTCAATCCTCTAACCTCAACCTTAAACCCTCAACACTCAACCCTTAAACCCTAAGCCCTTTACCCTCTACCCTATACATTAAACCCTCAACCCTCAATTCTCAACCCTCAATCCTCAACCCTAAAACCCTAAAACCTCAACCTCGATACCCTCTACCCTATACATTGGAACTTCACCCTAATCCTTCAACCATATGTACCCTCAACCCTAATCCCTCAACCCTATACCCTCAACCCAATACCCTAAACCATCAACCCTATAGGTCCTCAAACATATACTCTCAATTCTCAACCCTCTACCCTATACATTCATTCCTCAACCCTTGTATATCTCTTTCCCTCCCTCCTCTTCTCTCCTTCTATCTATCTCACTTCTCCCTCCATATGTCCATGGATCCACCCCTCCCTCTCTACCCTAAGCCCTCAACCCTTAAACCCTTAAACACTCAAACCTAAACCCAAAACCCTCAACCCTTAGCCCTTAAACCCTAAATTCTTAAACCATCTACCCTCTACCCTCATCCCAATACCCTCTACCATTAACCCTAATCCCTCAACCCTTAAACCCTTAAACCCAAGAAAACTCTCTACCCTAATACCTCATCCCTTAATCCCTAAACCATTAAACCCTCAACCCTCTACCCTCAAATCTTAACCCTCAATCGTTAAACCATAATCCCTCAACCCCTATACCCTCTAACCTATACATTGGACCCTCAACCCTAATCCCTCAACCCTATACCCTCAGTCCTCTACCCTCAACCTTAAACTCTCAACCCTCAACCCTTAAAATCTCTACCCTCTACCCTATACATTAAACACTCAACCCTAAATTCTCAACCCTCAACCCTTAATCCCTCAACCCTCAACCCTTAAACCCTAAACCCTCAACCCCTATACACTCTACCCTTTACATTGGAACCTCAACCTAATCCTTCAACAATATACCCTCAAACCTATAGCCTAAATCCTCTACCCTCAACCCTAAATCCTCAAACCTAAACCCTTTAACCCTAAACCCTTAAACCTTATACCGTCTACCCTTAACCCAATACCCTCTACCCTCAACCCTAATCCCTCACCTCTATACCCTCAACCCAATACCATAAACCATCAACCCTATAGGTCCTCCACTCTAATCCCTCAACCCTATACCCTCAACCCCTATTCCTTTCTCTCTATCTATACATATCACCTCTCTCCCTCCCTCTCTCCTACCCTCTCTAATTGTCTCTATCTACCCTCTCTCTCTTTCTACATATCTCTCACTCAATCAATCCCTACCACTCTCTCTCGCTCCCTCTATCTATCTCTCTCTATCTCTCTCCCATTTCCTCTTCATCACTCCCTCTCTCTCCCACTTCCTCTCTCTTCCTCTCTCTTAGATCTCTCCCTCCCACTCCCTTTCTCTCTCAGGACTCTCCCTCTAGCACCCTACCTAGGTAATTGTCTCTCTCTCCCCTCTCTCTATCTATCCATTCCACCCTACCTAGATAAGTCCCTCTCACTCCACCCCTCTCTCTCTCAGGTCACTCCCTACCACACCCTCTCCCTCTCTTAGGTCTTTCACTCTCACACTCCCTCTCTCTCACTCCCTCTCTCTCCCACTCCCTCTCTCTCACACTCCCTCTCACTACCTATCTCTCAAGTCTCTCCCTCTAACACCCTACCTACATAACTCTCTCTATTTCTCCCTCTCTTTCTCTCCCTCTCTCTCTCCCCCCTCTCTCTTTGTCTCTCTCAATTCTCTCTCTCCCACCCCCCTCTCTCTCCCTCTATCCCTCCAACCCTACCTAGCTAATCCCCTCTCACTCCAACCCCTTCTCTCCTACTCTCTCTCTCTTAGTCTCTCCCTTCCACTCCCTCTCCCTCTCTCAGGACTCTCTCTCACTACCTCTCTACCTCTCTCTCTCTCTATCAGGTCTCTCCCTCCCTCTCTCCCTTCCACCCTACCTAGACAACTCTCTCTCTCTTTCTCTTAAAATTCTCCCTCCCTCTAAAGTCATACATAAATACATACATTTAAATTCATACTTACATATGTACAAGAATAATACAGATGTACATACAATCCTACATACATACAAGCATACATGTACCTATGTAGATACAATCTTACATACATATAGGAATACAAACATACATGACATACAAGCATACATGTACATACAAACATACAAATATACAAATATATAAACATGCATTCAATAGAGTAGCATTTAACATAAAGCAAGACATAATGTGACTGCGTTATAATGCACTCACATTATGTCTTGCTAGAAATGTCCTACACAAATGCAAAAAGCATGTCAAAACTAAGATATGACATGAGTTCGTTATAACACGCTCGTGTTATATCTTGCTTTGGGAATCCCCAAGCCTTGGGCTTGGTATTTTCCTAGGAATACCAACCCAAAGGCTTGGAGGGCCTTCCCAATGACCAGAGGTGTTTTTGTAAATTCTACAATATTTCACATAATCGGGTTTGTGCTCACCATCAAGATTACACGTGTTTCCATGTCAAACAAATTGAACATCTGGGTAATGTTAGAATGTCTCTTAGCTATCCAACAATGTAATTTTTTTCAATTTTTGACAATGTTAAGCCTTTAATCTATAATTTATTTTGTTTATGTCTCTTTTTGGAAAAAAGTAGTGTTTGGTATTTTTTTCATTATAAATTAACCGTTCATAAAAATTTTAAATAAATTACATTTTTAGAAACTAGACTCTATTCTACAAATATTTTTTAAAAAATTCCAATTAGTTTCCAAAATTTGTAGGGGTAGCACGGCCAAAATTTTGTTTTTCAAGAAGTGTCCACTTTGAAAATTAGTAAAAATAAAATATTAATTAAAAAAATATTAGAAAAATCATGCATCAACTACATATTGTTAGCTAATTTATCACCAAAGCAATTTTAAAAATACTAAAAAAAAGTTCACCATGCTACGTTCCCACAAAAGTTGCTATGTTATGTTTTTGTAACAAAAACAACACCAATTTATGTGGGTCCCTCTTTTGAACCCCTTAATCTCAACTATTTTCAAAATAAATTAGTAGTTTAGAAAGTATACTCAGAGCACTATGATCCTTGTTTTTGTTGCATCTCAAATTTTTTTATGTAATTGTCCTCAATTTCATGTCCAATGTTAGTATTTCTTGATTTTATAAAAAAGTGGCCACTTAAGCCCCCCATCTTTTTTCACTTACCCTAAATTATCTTTTATATTTTTTTCCATAAAGTTTTAAATTTCAAGTGTTAGGTCACATAATTCATTTAGTTAATATAAGTTAAATCATTCAAAAATATTGCAAATTAGTCATTTCTGTCATAAGTTATAGCAGAGATCCAAGGTCCAAAATAGGGTTGACTCACCTCAAGGTTGAAATTCAATTGTATCCCTTTGTGATCTCTCTTTCTAATATAATTAGGAAAAGGTGTGTTTGAATCCTAGGCCATTTGATCATTCCACATTGCTTGAATTCATTCCCCTTTTCCCATCATTTCATTTTGGTGAACCCAACATTGTTAAGATGCCTTGTTCACCCAATTCATTTTGGTGAACTCAACGTTGTTAAGGTTTCTTGTTCATCATTTTAGTGAACATGACATTTTACATCATAAATTCTGATTTGGAAGTCTCTAAAACCCTAGATCTAGGATTTGCATTAGTTTGTTTTGCATCTCATATAGGGTTTCAAAATTGTATTTTGCATGATTTAAATTCAAGAAAATTAAAAAATATTTCATACATCTTGCATATATTTCACATGGTAGTGTACATAAGAGTGTCTTTTAGTTATTTACATCAAAAAATTCAATCAAAATTACATCTCAAAAGTTGTCATTTTGTTTGTTTTTGCCATCAAATTGCATGTGAATTTAATCATCAAATTTTGGAAATTTGTAACTAAAAGATTTTTTTTGCAACCTTAAAGATAGAATTTAAACATTAACTTAGAAACTCAAATTATAAATTTTTAAATCCTTGTACAAAGACCCATTTGTTGGTATGTGGCGACTAATCACACTATACTATATAGCCCATGGTATACTGTACACCCCAGAACGTATCCTACTTTTTCACGTCATCACCGAAAAAGGGAAAAATCAACGAAAAAAGAAAAATCTGATTTTGTAGAACCCCAAAATCTGGAAGCTTCTAAGCTTGTTAAAAAGGAGTTTGGATGGGTGTTACAGTATGATGAAAAATGTGATTATTCGCAAGATTGTAATAAGTTTTTCACTAGATAGTAAAAGTACTAGATGGCTACGGTTTGGTGGATGTTGCCTGGATTGGGTGAACCACATTAAATTTTTGTGTTATGATATATTCTGTGTGTGTTTTAGTTTCTTTGTTTATTAATTAAATTTGCATTTAATTGTTAGATATCTACCTTTCTAACCCTAACAAGTGGTATCAGAGCGGGTTGTGTTTCGATTATCATATGTAGGAAGGTCTTGCGACTGAGTGGGAGTCTCATGGTTGAGTGGGAGCAATGGTAGATGAGGGTAAGAAGGTTGAGAAGTTTAATGGGAAAAACTATCAGTTATGGAAGATGCAGATGGATGATTATCTCTATCAGAAGGATTTATGGCGGTCATTGGAAGGGAAACCAAGAAACCCACAACAATGTCTAATGAGGACTAGGAGATCTTGGATAGAAAGGCTCTTGGTAGTATTTGTTTATGCTTGGCACAATCGGTGGCATTCAATATTACAAAAGCAAAGACAACTCAAGAGTTGATGGAAACCCTGGCGAAGTTATATGAAAATCCTTCCACTTTGAATAAGGTATTTCTTATGAAGCGTTTATTTAATATGAAAATGGAAGAAGGTGGGTCAGTTATGGATCATTTAAATGAGTTTAATACGATCACCAGTCAATTAAATTCTATAAAATTAAAATTTGATGAAGAAGTTAGGGCTCTTTTGATTCTGTGTTCTTTGCCTAAAATCTGGAATAGCTTGGTAATGGTTGTTAGTAATTTTGTTTCTGGTTCGAATACATTGAAATTTGATGATGTTGTTGGTGTTATTTTGAGCGAGGAAATCCATAGGAAAAGCTTAGGTGGAACATCCACATCAGGCAGTGTTTTGAATGCAGAAAGCAAGGGTAGAACAAAGGAGAGAGGAAACAATTCTGGAAATCATGGGAAGTCACAAGGAAAATCAAAGGACAAAAGGTCCCAATCTAGAGACAAGAGGGATTGCTAGTACTATGGTAAGCTGGGTCATTTGAAGAAAGATTGTTGGTCTCAAAAAAATAAAGGAGACAAAAAGGAAGGAAGTAAAGAGGCAAATGTGGTATGTAATAAATATGATGAGGATGCTTTGATTCTTTCCTTTGATAATGCTGATGATTCTTGGGTGTTAGATTCAGGGGATTCATTTCACGCTAGCCCCCATAGAAGTTATTTTCTTGATTATGTCCAAGGGGATTTTGGGTTGGTTTATTTAGGAGATAACGAACCCTATCAGATTGTTGGAAAGGGAAGAATCAAGATTAAGTTGCAGAATGAGAATCATTGGCTACTACATGAGGTAAGGCATGTTCCAAAGTTAAGCAGAAATTTAATTTCAGCAGGGCAACTAGATGATGAAGGTTGTGTTGTTACATTTAGTGATAAAAATTGGAAGGTCACAAAGGGTGCCTTAGTGGTAGAAAAACATGTGAAAGTAGGAACCTTATATCTTTGTATAGGTCATATTGTTCCTTCTACTTTAATTATTACAGAAAAAGGTCAAGGTTCAGGAACAATTGCTGCAGTTCAACAAGTAGAAGATCATACAGTTGTTGTGGACTCTGAATCAGCACTGTGGCATACTAGACTTGGGCATATGAGTGCAAAAGGTATGAAAGTACTTCATTCAAATAATGTTTTACCAGGTCTAAAATGTGTTAATATGGATTTCTGTGAAAGTTGTGTGTATGGAAAACAAAAGAGAGTAAGTTTTCTCAAGGATGGGAAGCAAAAGAAAGATGAGAAATTGGAGCTTGTGCATATAGATGTATGGGGACCAACTCAGTTATCTTCTCTCGGTGGCTCTCTGTATTATGTTACATTCATTGATGATGCAACTAGCAAGGTATGGATTTATTTCCTTAGGTAGAAATCTAATGTATTTGAAACTTTTAAAAAATAGAGAAGCTTGGTTGAGAATGAGATGGGTAAAAAGATAAAATGTCTCAGATTTGATAATGGTGGTGAGTATTGTAGCAAAGAGTTTGAAGATTATTGTTCCTCTAATGGTATTCGTAGGCACAAAATGGTTCCAAGGACCACATGAAAATGGAGAGCTTTAGCGCATGAATAGAACAATAATGGAGCATACACGAACTATGAGATTGCATGTTGGGTTGCCTTTAAAAATGTGGGTAGAGACTATAAACACTACTATTTATTTAATTAATAGAGGTCCCTCTAATCCTTTGGGTTGTGGTATTCCAGAAGAAGCATGGAAAGGTAAGAAGGTGAGTTATACTTTTCTCAAAACCTTCGGTTGTGAAGTATTTGCACATGTAGATTCTGAAAATAGAACCAAGCTTGATGCAAAATCAAAGAAATTGTATTTGTTGGATATGGCATTGATGAATTTGGTTATAGGCTTTGGGATTTTGAAAATCAGAAAATTGTGAGAAGTAGGGATGTCATATTCAATGAGAAAGTGTTGTACAAAGATCCTTTGCTGCAACATGAGAAGAAAGAAAATGATTATGCAGTGTTGGATGATATTCCAAACAATGATGTTTCAGTGGTTCCTCATGCTAGGCAACAACATCAACAACAAATACCACAAACTCCTGTTAGACGATCTTCAAGGATAAGTAGACCTCTAGAAACATTCTCTCCCTCTTTGTATACTATTTTGTTAACTGATGTTGGTGTACCAGAATATTATGATGCAGCTATGTAGGTGGATACCAAGGTTCAGTGGGAGCATGGAATGGAAGAAGGAATGGGCTCCTTGTTGAAAAACTAGACTTGGGAATTATGCAAGTTGCTTGCAGGTAAAAAGGCTTTAGCAAACAAATGGGTTTATAGGCTAAAAGAGGAGGATGGTGGTAAGCAAAGATTTAAAGCCAGATTAGTTTTCAAGGGATTTGCATAGAAAAAAGGGTATTGATTTTGATTAGATTTTTTCTCTAGTTGTTAAAATGACTTCTATTCATATTGTTTTAAGTTTTGTGGTTGCTGAAGATTTGCATTTAGAACAGCTTGATGTTAAAACAACCTTTCTCCATGGTGATTTGGAAGAGGAAATATATATGGACCATCCACAAGGATTTGAGGTCAAAGGTAAGGAGAAACTAGTGTGCAGATTGAAGAAAAGTCTATATGGCTTGAAGCAAGCACCTCGGCAATGGTACTTGAAATTTGATAGTTTTATGGCTGAGCAAGGCTACAGTCGGTGTAATTCTAACCATTGTGTTTATTTTAAGAGGTTGGATAATGATATCTACATTATTTTATGTTTATATGTTGATGACATGCTTGTAGCAGGGTCTAACATGGATCACATAAGTGAGCTAAAACAACAGTTAGCAAAATATTTTGCTATGAAGGATTTGGGGGCAGCAAAACAAATCCTTGGTATGAAAATTTGTAGAGATAGGAAAAGCAGACAATTGTTTTTATCTCAGGCTAATTATGTTGAAAAGGTGTCGCAGAGATTTCATATGGAGAATACAAAAGCTGTCAGCACACCTTTGCCTAGTCATGTTAAATTGACTAAGGATATGTGTCCAAAGACACAAGAGGAGGAAGAAAAAATGTCCAAGGTACCATATGCTTCAGCTGTAGGAAGTTTAATGTACGCCATGGTATGCATGAGACCAGATATTGCACATGCCATAGGAGTTGTTAGTAGGTATTTGAGTCATCCCGGGGTTGAGCATTGTAATGCAGTAAAATGGATTCTCAGGTATTTGAGAGGTACATCCAATAAATATTTATGTTTTGGGGGCTCTAATACTGATTTAAAAGGCCATGTTGACTCAGATTTGGCAGGGGATATAGATACCGGGTGGAGTACCACAAGTTATGTTTTTACAGTTGGTGGGACAATAGTGAGTTGGATTTCTTGATTGCAAAAGGTGGTTGCTTTATCCACCACATAGGTAGAGTATGTTGCTGCAACAGAGGTGGCAAAGGAGATGATATGGCTGCAAATTTTTGAGGATGAGTTGGGAAAATAATAGGCTGGAAATTACTTGTTTATAGATAGCCAGAGTGCTATACATCTTGCAAAGAATTCAGCCTTGCATTCTAAAACAAAACACATATAGTTGAGATATCATTTCATTCGGTTGGTGTTGGAGGATGGACAGGTCAAGCTGGACAAGATACATATTGATGTCAATCCAACATATATGTTTATGAAGGTGGTGATAAGGGAGAAGCTGAACTCCTCTTCAGCTTCAGTTGGCCTTCAAGGTTGAATTTAGGTATAACAGAGTAGAAGGGTCCAAGGTACTTATTTCCAGTGGGAGATTGTGTTGGTGTGGAGCCTGATCAGTCTCCAAGTGGGTAATTGTTGGTATGTGGAGATTGGTTATGCTATACTCTATAGCCCATGGTATACTGTACACCCCAACATGTATCCTTGCTGAAGTCCAGGGTTGGGTTGGGCCCCGGTGGGGGTTCGGGGGCAGTAGCCCCTGAGAAAAATTTTCTACCTACTTTTTTGTGTCATCACTGAAAAAGGGAAAAATCAATGAAAAAAGAAAATCCGATTTTGTAGAACCCAAAATATGGAAGCTTCTAAGCTTGTTAAAAAGGGGTTCGGATGGGTGTTACAGTATGATGAAAAACACGATTATTTGCAAGATTGTAATAAGTTTTGCATTGGATAATAAAAGTATTGGATGGCTGTGGTTTGGTGGATGTAGCCCGGATTGGGTGAAAAACACTAAATTTTTGTGTTATGATTTATTTTGTGTGTGTTTTAGTTTCTCTGTTTATTAATTAAATCTACATTTAATTGTTAGATATCTCCTTTCTAACCCTAACACCATTCACCCTTGGGCGGACTTGTCCTTGTATAGGTAATTTTTTTTAATTTATGGGAATAAATTTGTCTTTCTGATTTATTTCCTATTGTTTACAAATCCCAGTTTCAGTTTTAGAAGTGCCATTTTTCTGTAGTTATTTGTATTTAAGTCAATTGATCAAAATAAATTCATTATTCAAAAGTAAAATTTGCATTCAAAAGACATAATTTCTAGATTCTTTTTGCATCTTATGATCATCAAATCTAAAATTTTACATCAAACTTCATTTGTACTTGCATTTGAGATATAAAATAAACTTGCATCATGGATATGTGTTTTGGTAAAATTTGGGTGTCATTAAAATCTTTGGTTGATGTCTCAAGTTGTGTGTTGAGTGATGATCATAATACAATTGAGCCTATTCATGATCCTTTACCTCCTAATGAATGTCCCCATGAGATTGACATCTTAGGTAAAGATGAAGATAGCATGCAAAAATTCATACAAAATTACCTTTAGACATAGATGACAATACATCCTTTTACCCCTCCATGCAACAACCAACACCTCCTATCACCCCACCACTTGACATGTTCAACCTTTTACATCCTGAAGTTGAATCACAAACCAAGCCTAAACCACCAAACATGAAGAAATATATTCACAATGAAAACATTGATACTCTTTTATCTTATGCCCACTAATTTATCAATACACCTATCAACTTAGAAGAGAGTTATGGTCAAGGCTTTAGAATATTAATTAAACAAGGATGTGTCAAAAGAAATGAGCATGAAATCCATCAATTATTTGAACAACCATAAAAATATACCAAGGGACTAGGATATCATGATCCTCGCCCTCCAAACCAACCAATCCCTCAATCAAGTAAGAAACCTAAGCCCTACAAACTTGAGAAGTTGTCATTTTTGCATACTATAACTAAGACTAAATAAAAAATGGGAAAAATCCATCAAGGATTGATTACATTGCCACCTATTCAAGAAAGTAAAAAAAGGAAAAAGTACAAACATGGATTATTGTGCATTTCATAGAACACTTGGGCATCTTACTAATGAGTGTCATGATTTAAAGAAGCTAATAAATGAAAATAATATTACACATATAATTGGATAGAATGCACACACTTTGCTCCTTGCAATGTGATAGTTGTAGAATCATACCATACTCACTATTACATGTATTGTACTTTATGTAAATCATTTTCCATATTGCAAGGTGCACCTTCTCACCAATTATCTCGAATCATCCTTCTCCTACATTTGGGGGACAAGGAGGTTTGATATCCTTGTTCTATTATGGCACTTATTGTTGCCCCTTTGGCTAGTTATCTACCTTATGTATATAATGAGAAAGACTGGGATGTGGACGACCTGCTTTAGGTTGGCTCACATGTGACATACTAGTCTTTTATTTTTCTTCTTTTCATGTTCTTTGTGATTGCATGTGCATAATGTGATCCCCCGTATCATGCTGCTTGACCTCTCTTTATGTTTGTGAGTTTTTCTTTGGATGACATGTTACTCTATTGGTACAAGGTTACAAAGGAATAAGACCTATTGTGACATTCTTCTATTTGTGTCTTCATTCTTCTATATGTCTTAAAAAAATTCTTTTTTTTTGTATTGTGTTTTCCTTTTGGGGATGATACAAGGCATTGAGACATTTAGGTATCTTCCATGTTGACCCAAAACCTTTTCTTTTCTTTCACTCTCTATATGTCATTCTTCCTTTGTGTTCATTTTTATATGAGTATTTTGGGAATTATGATGACTCAAAGCTCTATTAAATAATTTTAGCAAAGACATATGTTGAACCCAAATCCATAGATACCTTATGTGTTATCTTTGGGTTTTCATCTGGGGGGAAACCCCTCCTCATGATGTAGATTTATTTGGAAGCATATCATTGGCATTAGGATTTCCAAATAAGCTCTCATGTCTTCATCATTTGAAATTTATCATCCTTCTACTTTAAAGTAATTTCTCACAATATGGTGCTCATAAATTTATTTAAAGTGGGGGCATATAGTCTCCGGTGCATTATTTTCATAGTTGTATGTCCTTTTCAAAGTTTGTTCTTCTTAATTCATGTGATGTGTCTTCTTAGCGATGACATTGGGTTTGATGTTTGTACCATAGAAAAATGGATTAGTGACATTTTTATGGTCATTTAGGTCTTTTTCCTGTGATGCTTGACCTATTTTTCTTAGATTTAATATTGCAATGTAACTTATGCAATCACATTAGGTCTTGAATATTCAAATTATGATGTCTTGTGAAGGTGTTGTGAAATGTTGTACCACATTTCTACACTTTTCTAGACTCTTCTTATTATAATTCATCTAAATATAATCTTTTCATCCCTTATCAAGTCCTATTTCAAAGTGTTGCAAAGTCTTGTAGCAAGCTTTCATGCTTTTCTAGGCTTGTCATCACTAATTACACCTTTCTTATACTTTATTTGGCCTCTTTATGCACTTATAGGCCTTAATTAACTATAGTTTATAATATAAACCTGACAAACATCATTAAAGGCAACTGAATTCTTGACACCTACTTGCAAGCCTAGAGTGGTACCCATTTTCCATGGGTGGCAAATGAGTCCCTCTTAGCACAAAATTCAAAATAAATTCAAATTTCTTTTGGTTTTTATTCATTAAGACCTTATGTCGGCATGCGTTGTATTTTCGGGTAATTAGGGAATAAGTGTGTATAAATAAGTGTTTTTCCATCCATTTAACCCCCATTCATCTCATTCACTCATTCATCATCAATCAACATTCTTGCATTCAATCCATCATAACATCATTCAATCAAGCAATTATCAAGCATCTTGGAGTAGCCATTGACATATCTTCATAATTCAACAAAAAGGATTTGGTGAGTTTAGGACACTTGCATGTTGTTTATTCATCATTCCTTTCCTATTTCATTTCATTTCTTTATCAAGGGTTTGATTACCAAAGTGGGATTTGACCAAGGAAAATCCCTATACTCTAATGCTTAACCATTTACCCCCTCTTTGCATGTGTGTTTGTAGGTCTTGTAGGTATATTTTTCAAAGAAATAGGTGTTGAAAAGTGGTCAAAAAGTCATCAAAGCTACTCAAGTCAACTAAACCCTAATTCAAGCTTAGAGACAACATTCAACCCATTTTTTGCAGATTTAGTTATGTCAACCCAACAAGAAGACAAGTACAGATTTGGACCCATAGAGTTGACTTCATAATTTTTAGATTTTTGGAGGAGGACTAATTCACCATCAATAGTGAATGAGTCTCGCTACTAGGCTAGAAAAGGGGATTTCATTAGTTTTCAATTTCTGACAGTTAGAAATTAGTTTTAGCAAAGTTTACCAGAAGAAGGACTAATTCACCATCAGTGGTGAATGAGTCCCACTGGTCATCAATAGTGATTTCTAAGACATTCCAGAACATTCCATCATCAACATTCCATCTTTAGGTGCACTTTGTTCAGTTTCATTAAGTTCTGATTTCATTTGTGCATGTTTCTAGTTCATTTCTGCATATCACACTATGTTTTCAAACACTTCATTTTCCTTAGTTTTTGCATAAATAATCAATCAATTTTATTAGTTTTCTACATCTATATCATTGAATTTAGACATATTTCCATCATACTTGCATTAGTTTGAGTGAAGCACCTAGATTTTTGGGTGTGGGATCTATCTCTTTCCTTTAGGTGAAAGACCCTAATTGAGCAGAAGAGACATAGCATTTCACACCTCATAAAAATCTATGGTTCATTTTGGTGAACCTGAATATTGAACATCATTTTTCTGATTTTCATTTTCATTTACATCCTATGACTCATATCATTAGCTATTGCATTCGCCTTTGCATTGTTTTTGCATCCTAGGATTTACAACATTGCATTAGTGAATATCTCACATAGATTTCATTTTTTCACTTCAAAACATTACAAAAACTCAAATTCTATAGATTTTCATCCTAGTTTTGTATCATAAAAACATAAAATTCATTTTAAATTTTCTAATAAATCACAAAAAAATCCATCCTTGGACTCATTTGCCACTCTAGGCGAATCAGTCCAGTTACACATTCTGAGCTACATTTTTAGGTATTTTATGGGTATTTTATGTATTATAGTTTTCTGCTATTTCTTTTTGTCATACTTTCCATATTTTCTATGTTATTCTATTTCTTGCATATTAGTTTACTTTCACTCATTTGCATCATGGCTTTTTTCTTTAATAAGTTTTGAAATTCATTAAAATCCTTAGTGGACATGTCAAATTGTGCCTTTGGCTATTATCCTAATGACCTTGAGCTTCCTCATGCTCCTTCAACTCCTAATGAATTTCCTCCTCATTCTATTGACACCATTGGAGAAGATGATGATAGCATGAACAAGTTCTTAAATGGATGCCTCAACAACCTTGAAGCCAATGTAGCCTTTTACCCATCCATGAAGTCACAAGACCTTCCTATTGTCGCACCTTCTGATACATTTGGATACCTACATCCTCAAATAAATGAAGGACCTAACTTCCCTCCAATAGGTTGACCTAGTTCTTCTACACAACCACCTCCTCAACCCTTTTATGATAACAAAGTTACCAACACACTAATCAACCTTGAAGAAACTTATGGCAAAGGCTTTATTATCTTAAGAAGAAAAGGATATGATACAACCACCAAACATGAAATTCACCAACTTTTAGAACAAAACACAATAGATGAAAACATAGTAGGGTTAGGATATCAAGATCCCCCTCATGACAACAAGCCTCCTTTGGAGACTTCGTGATGCTGGAATGATGATCTTTGATTCCACTCCTGACTTGAATGTCTCCTTCCACGGGAACAACCCTTACATGATTCCAATGACAAGGATGCATGGGTCCTCTTCCTCCAATCCATGAAAATGGTGTATCTAGTAAATGCAAATGACCTTACAAATTGAAAAAACTCAAGTTTCCTCTCCATCCACCACCTGAATGTAAAAGGAAACTACAAATGCTTTTATACAAAGTCCTTATACTCTTACCACCTTCAAATAGGTTGGTCATTTTTCCTAAAGATTCCAACATACCAAATTGTAAATATCACCATGTTCTTGAACATCACAACGATGAATGTCAGACATTGAAGGACATACTAAACAAGTATCACTTCACTCATACCGATTTTTATCCTATCATCCCATAATTCCCTAAACCAAATTCCCTGATCATGCAATAGTTGTAAAATTTTCCATTCTCACTATTGCATGATATTTCCTATCACCCACCTTAGCTCATTCTTTCCTTACATTCAGTGGGGGCAAGAAGTTATTAGCCTTGTCCTAGTAATGCATTTTTCCTTGTCTCTTAATTGCATTATTCACCTTCTGCTTATACTACTTGAGATTGTTAATACAATAACTTGGTTAATGGTTGAATTGCATTTGATTTGCTATACTTTTACACTTTCCTTTTTCTTTTTTCTTTTCTTTTTTGTGATTGTATGTGTGTATCATGTTCCCCCATAATGTGCATTTGATGTTCTCCTCTCTTTATGCACTTCCTCTATTTGTACCTCTATTCTTCTATATTTCATACCTTTTACTTTCTTTTTCACTTTTGTTTTGTCTTATCCTTTTGGGGATGATGCAAAGCATTGAGATTGTAACCTATGTCTCTTCCATGTTGACCCAAATGGTCCCTTTTCCTTTTTACTTTTCCTCTTCTTTTGTTTTCCTTTTGGGAATGATGCAAGGCATTGAGACTGAAATGTCTCCTTCATGTTGACCCAAAAGCCTTTCCTTTTCTTTCGCCTTTTCGTTTATTTTCACTTGTGTTTCTCCTTTTGGGGATAATGTAAGGCATTGAGACTACAATGTCTCTTCCATGTTGACCCAAAATGGACTTCATTTTTCTTTTGGTTTCACTCTCTTTGTGTCATTCTTCCAATTCTATGTATATGGGGAATGATGACAATTTTGAGCTCTTTAATAAACACATTGTAGCAACTAACATATTGACCCCAAATCCATAGATCCCTTATGTGTTTTGTGTGTTTCTTTTTGGGGGCAGCCCCTCTTTCTTTTGTTCCATTTTCATTTGCATGATGCAACCTTATTTGGAAATGTATGACTTGGCATAGGGGATTTCTAGGTTGGCTAGATCATGTCCTGTTTCTATTTGCATTTTTCATTTGCTACTTTAAAGTAATTTCTCATAGAATAGTGTGTAGCAATTCCTTTAAAGTGGGGGCATACATTGGCATTATTCATTTTCATTTTTCCTTTTTCCTTGTTCTTAGTGTGGCCTTGTCACTTAATACAATGCATTTTTTCACTTTGTAGATGACATCGGGTATGATGTCCTTCATAAGTGTGATCTATCTTAGCATAATACATTTCTCTTAGTGGCCTGATGCGACGAACTACATCCCCTAAGTTGTGAATATTATATTCTTTGATTGGTCCTCTCTTGGAGACATTAGACACAATGTTTCGTAAGCAATAGACCTTGCATGAACTTAACAAGACTCATTTGAACATTTATTTTGCATTTTACATTCACATGGCCTCCTTGCATAATGTAGCTTGCATGCCTGTGGTGCCATCCTATTTGTTCATGAGTTTTAAGCATATGAAGATTTTCTTGTCTCATGAAGTACGAACTAACATTTTCCTTTGTGGCACCTTATTAAAGTTATTTGGAGGCATAACTTTGATATGGTTGAGTGAGAAGCCCATTTTGAGGCGCAACTTTTCACATAGCCACCGATGTGTTTGTGAGTACATACTAGCCAAGCGTATGTTTCTCACCTTTTAGGCCTTCTCACCCGGTGAACAACCATGAGTTCCATCATCCCAGAGTGAGCATGCATTGTCTTTTTCAGACAAACAACCTAGATTTGATCCATAACTAGCAAGACAAACAATCGAAGCTTGATCTGACATTTCCTTTTCCTCTTCCCACTCTCTTTCTCTTTCACACATGTTTTCCTTTGTTCTTATGCTTAGTTTTCCATGGTACCTTCATCTTGGGGGCTCGATCATCCCTCTTGATCGTTGTTGTCTCATCTTGCTAGCATAAGTGCATTTGGATCCCTCTTGATATGCATGGCTACTTTAGTGTGTGTTTGAAGCAAGTTCATCCTCTCACTAAAGTGGGGGCTAAATGTACCATAGAAAAATGGATCATTGGCATTTTCATGGTCATTTTGGTCTTTTTCCTATGATGCTTCATGTATTTTTCTTATATTTAATGTTGCAAAGTAACTTATGCATTCACATTAGGTCTTGAATATTCAAATTATGATGTCTTGTGAAGGTGATGTGAAGTGTTGTAACACATTTCTACACTTTTCTAGACTCTTCTTATTATAATTCATCTAAATATCATCCTTTTATCCTTTATCAAGTCCTATTTCAAAATGTTGTAAGGGCTTGTAACAAGCTTCCACACTTTTCTAGGCTTGTCATCACTAATTACACCTTTCTTATGTTTTATTTGGCTCCTTTATGTACTTATAGGCCTTAATTAAGTGTGTTTTTGCATATAAACCCAACAAACATCATTAAAGGCAACTAAATTCCTGACACCCACTTGCAAGCCTAGAGTGGGACCCATTCATCATGGGTGGCGAATGAGTCCCTCTTGGCACAAACTTTCAAAATAAATTTAGATTTCTTTTGGTTTTTATTCATTAAGACCTTATGTCAGCCTATGGTGTTTTATTTTTGGATAACTAAGGAATAAGTGTGTATAAATAAGTGTTTTTCCATCCATTTTAACCCCCATTCATCTCATTCACTCATTCATCATCAATCAACATTTTTGCACTCAATCCATCATAGCATCATTCAATCAAGCAATTATCAAACATCTTGATGCAGCCATTGACATATCTTCAGACTTCAACAACAAGGATTTGGTCAATTTAGGACACTTGCATGTTGTTTATTCATCATTCCTTTCCTATTTCATTTCATTTCTTTATCAAGGGTTTGATTACCAAAGTGGGATTTAACCAAAGAAAATCCCTATATTCTAACCCTTAACCATTTTTCCCCTCTTTAATGTGTGTTTGCAGGTCTTGTGGTATATTTTTCAAAGAAATGGGTGTTGAAAAGTGGTCAACAAGTCATCAAAGCTACTCAAGTCAAGTAAACAATAATTCAAGCTTTCAACCCATTTTCTATAGATTTGGTTTTGTCAACCCGACAAGAAGACAAGTATAGATCTAGACCCAAAGAGTTGACTTAAAAATTTGTAGATTTTTGGAGGAGGACTGATTCACCATCAGTGGTGAATGAGTCCCACTGCTAGGCTGGAAAAGGTGATTTCATCAGTTTTCAGTTCTTGACAGTCAAAAACCAATTTCAACAAAGTTTACCAAAAGAAGGATTGATTCGTCATCAATGGTGAATGAGTCCCACTAGTCATCAACAGTGATTTCTGAGACATTATAGAACATTCCATCATTATAATTCCATCTCTAGGTGCACTCTATAGAGTTTTATTAAGTTCTAATTTCATTTGTGCATGTTTCTAGTTCATTTCTGCATATCACACTGTGTTTTCAAAAACTTCATTTTCCTTAGGTTTTGCATAAATAATCAATCAATTTTATCAATTTGTTGCATCTATATCATTTAATTTAGACATATTTCTATCATACTTTCATTAGTTTGAGTGAACCACCTATATTTTTGGGTGTGGGATCTATCTCTTTCCTTTTGGTGAAAGACCCTAGAATTGAGAAAAAGAGACAGCATTTCACACCCCATAAAAACCTATGGTTCAATTTCCTACAAGAGTGTGACCTTTCTTGGAATATGACATTCCTATTGGTGGTAATGCTATGGTTTGCATTACCTAATGTGTGAATATTTTATTCCTCGGCTAGTCCTCTCTTGGTGGTGATGTCAAGTATAATGTTCCCTAAGGTGATACCTTTCATGTAGTAAGCAAAACCTCTTGGAATTTAAGAATAGTTCATGGCCACTAAGCATAATACAACTTTCTTTCCAATGGTGCCTTTTATTCCATGAGTGTATAACATAATGCAAATTTCTAGCCTTGTGAAACCTTTAACCATTTTGTGTGGCACCTTATCAAATTTATCAAGGAGTATAAATTTTGGTATGGTTGACATATGGAAGGCCTAGAGACCTAGCATGACTTTCCCATCTACCACCTTTTTGTGGGTACACATTAGGCCATTGTTTTTTTCTCACCCTTTTTCCATAGGGATCACCTAGTGAAGAATGCAGTTCATTAGACCTTGTGAGCATTATTTTTTTGAATAAACAACTTAGGTTTGATCCATACCTTTTGGACAAAATATCGAGGCTTGATCCACCTTTTTCCTTTCCTTTTCTCTTTGCATTAATTTTGACATTGTATGATTATGTATCTTGTGTCATTACTACATGCATGTGTCTCTTTGTACCATTTTGGTTTGCCATGAGGTCTTATATCTTGGGGGATTGATCATCCACCTTGATCCTTTTCATCTTATCTTTCCAACAGTTGTACAATTGGACCTCTATTGACTTGTTTTTCTACTTTAGTTTGAGTCTAAGCATAAGTTCATACTCTCACTAAAGTGGGGGTTGAATGTAGTGTAGGAAATTCTATACCTTTATAATTTCACACTATATTTGTATTCCCTTAATTAATTGAACTTAATTAAGCTTCTAATTGACCAAATTATGTATTTCAAAGCCTTATTATTCCTATTTTTTGAAAGGGAAACCTATATTAAACAATTGCCAATATTAATTAAATTTCCTTGAAAATTGAGTTTCTTGGACTTAGGTCCTAGAACCCATTCACCCAAGGGTGAAGGGGTACCCTTTAAGTCCTAGGACCCAATTTATAATATATTTTTGGTGGCATTTTAATGATTCAAATTCAAGTTTCAAGTGTTAGATTTTGGAATCTGATTTTTGGGAAATTAGATAAACACCTATAAATACAGTCTTTTTATCAATACAAATCTAACACATTATAAGCATGACATCAAAAGATAAAATTTATGAGAAAATTTTATTGTCAAGAGAATTGAAGAGCATATTTATTAGTTATCTATAGTAGAAATCAAGATCATATCATCATGTCAACGTTCATGAGTGTTCATGTGTGTTTTAATGGAGCTAACATTATGATGTAGGTTTCAAGCATCAATAAATCAAGCCATTTCATGCAAGGTCCAAGCCTTAGAGTGATGTGTTTGAATTCAGTCCTCTAAGGACAACCATGAAGGGTTTGGTGAGTGGTAAGGGTATGTGCAGGATCATCATGAAAAAAGTAGGCCCTTAAGTGGCGAAAAAATTTAGAAAAATTAGAGTTAGAAAAATTGACGTGAAAATTTGAATAAGTTATCTATATTATTTCAAAAATATGTAAGAAGAGAATCTATAGAAAATTTAATTTAGTTTCTAAACTACTAGATTTATTTTAAAAAACAAAAATCTATTTGGTGAAAATTTGAAATTTCAATGCACGAGTACTTAAATTTCAAGGAAAAAATAAGTAGGTGTCTGTCTGACCACCCTAACCACAATAAAATGATAATATTTTTTAATAAGATTTTAGATATAAGTAGAGGAATCATGTCCCGATGTGATGCATATTTTTTATAATTCTTTTCCAAGTAAATAATTAATTATGATTTTTTTATTACAACTTTTAAAAAATATAAAAGCTCATATGTCTGACCACCTTAACTTGGTCAAAACTTCATGAAATTCAAATTTTTATTTTTCAATACTATAGTGTGTAAAGCATAGAATGTGACGCATGTTTCAGATTCAAAAAATGTGATACCATTTGAAAGCTATATATGTTTTTCAATTAGTATATCAATAAGGATTTTAGTTGTTATTCAAATAGAAAATGAATAATAATAATTTATTAAATTCAAAGTAAAGCATAATTTATATTGGTGGAAAGTTGAGAATCTCATCTAAAAACCCTTTTTGTTTCATCAATTTTGGGTTAAAAAAAATCCATCAACCACATACCCTACACATACCCATCATATTGCCACTTTTTGGCCCATCATGATCCTGCACATACCCGTAACAAGATTTTTTCATTAATCAATTCCTTCATTTTGTCATTATTTCATTATCAAGGTTTAATTACCAAACATGGGGTTAACTAAGGAAAACACCATTCACCCCAAAAAAAACATTTTTTCCTCTCTTTGTATGTGCATATTTACATGTGAAGAAAGATTGAAAGTTGATCAAAGCAGTAATTTTGCAAAGTTGCATAAGTTGTCATCATTGTTGTCAAGCTACAAAAACTCTAAAAAAAATTATTTCCATCTTTCTAATAGTCAAACGTAGAGAAATTAGAAGCTTAGTTCTAGGATTAGACGACCACAAAAATTGATTTTGGAGCCCTAGTCAAGGACCCATTTTACTAGGGGTAAACCAGCCCTATTATAGGCATTGAAACCCACTTTTTATCATAGGTGCATGCTATCAGGCCCTTCTCAGATCTGTTGGAAAATCATCTTTTTTATTAATGTTATCATATAATTTTGCATTTCATGTGTTAGGTCACATAATTCATTTAGTTAATGCACTTTAAATAATTCAAAATTACAAATCAATCATTTTTGTCATAAAAAAATAGGATATCCAAGGTCCAAAATAGGGTTGACTTACCTCGAGGTTGAAAATCAATCCTATCCCTTTATGATCTTCTCTTTTTCTAATGAAATTGTGGAAATGTGTATTTGAATCCTAATCCATTTTATCATTCCCCATTGGTTGAATTCATTCCCCCTTTTCCCATCATTTCAATCCTTAACAAAAAAAATATCATTTTGGCATGAGGAAGTTTTAGGGTAGAGGTGGCGACTTTGATCAAGACAAAGTTGGAGATTATTATGTAGAGAACTATCAATAAAAATTGATAGCACAAAAATATATACAGCTTGTGATAGCACCATCAATCATTAGAAGACTACAAAAATGTAGACTTTAAATGTGATTACTTGCCTCATGGACACCCTTATGTACACATGGTACATAGATTTTATACTTTTTCATTCAACATATTATTATGTAGTAATAACATCCACTTATTGTGCTAGTACCCCCCACTTATGCTATAAATGTTATCAATTATGTTTTGGAGTAGGCTATGATCTACATGGTGTATAATTTTTTGCCTCCTTACGAATGCACTCATTGTCATTATAAATGTAAATTAGAATATTCAAGATTGATTGACCAATATAGGCGAATCAAATAATAGTGAACTAGTATATTTTTTGTTTGGTAATCATGTGGAAGTATTTTAATGTAAATTTTTAACATATATATTTTATATTTTAGACTTAAATTTTAACATATAAATTATTTTTTAATAGTAGAATTAAATTAAAATTTATTTCTTTATCACATATTTTAGGGTCTAACCTCACAAGGTGGTATAACATTGATCATTTCACCAAGTTTTATAGCCACGTCTAATTTAGAGGTACATTTCTAATATATCACAATAATTTAGTAGTTATTTTATATATTTATAATAATATTAAATATTTAAAAATATAACCATTTTTTCAATAGGTGGGTATTACACCATCCCACATGCCTATTGGTAGTTCTAGTTCTGGAATTAGCTTTAGTAAGGTGTGTTGGAGCATATTTTAAATTTCCTTTTTATATTATTCAATGCAATTTTTATGTGTATTGGACTGTTTTAGTTAAATCTATTGATGTATATTTGATCGTTGAATCTAATTGTTACATCTCTTGGTATATGATTGTAGTGTAAAAAATTGTCACCCTTGACAATTTCACACTATGTTTTTCTTGCCCTTAAATTATTGGACCTCATTGATCCCATAATTTCCTAAATTATGTATTCTATGGCCTATTTTTAATAGTTAATAATAAATTGCAAGTGGAAAACAAATGCATTCATTTGGTACTTTTCCCTCAACACCTTATTTTCCAAAAAAATAGGGTTTGGATAGAGACACCCTATGGTGGTAATGTCCCCCTATTTTTCTTAGTCCTAAATTTGAATATGTTGATATCAACATTTTACCATTTTCAATTCAGGTTGCAAATGTTGGCTATCAGGATCTAATTTGTAGGAAATTGAATAAATGCTTATAAATGCTAAGTTATTGCACCATTTGAAATCTAGCAACAAAAAATAAGAGCAAGGATTATTATCAAAAGCACTATCAAAGAAGTCAAGAGCAACATTTTAGAGCTTCGTTGGAGCAAATCAAGTTCCAAACATCATGCCAAATTCTATGTGAGTTTATGCATGTTCATTGTATCATTGTTTTTGAAAGCTAACCCCTTTGTAGGTCTTCAAAAAATTCAAGAAAATCATGCAAGCAAGATTCAAGACCTAGATGTGATGTGCATGACTTCATTCCTTCAAGGAAGCCATTGAGGGGTGGTTAGTTGCAGCACTTTATTGATTCATAATTCCTTCCTATCTATCCTTTTATCATTGACATTGGAATTTTGGAAGTGGAAACACTAACATGGGGTTTGAATAAGGAAAGCCCTTAAATGGAAAAACCCTTCCTCTCTCTTTGAATGTGGAAGTTTCAGGTTGGGAGGAGATTGATGGAAGCTTGAAGCTCCATTTTTC
This sequence comes from Sequoia sempervirens, assembly GCA_007258455.2. Classification (NCBI taxonomy): domain Eukaryota; kingdom Viridiplantae; phylum Streptophyta; class Pinopsida; order Cupressales; family Cupressaceae; genus Sequoia; species Sequoia sempervirens. The sequence goes on along the minus strand of VDFB02026320.1, from coordinate 164,298,851 downwards.
ATTATTGCATTCAAAACCCTACACATTGACAAGCAATGGAAACTCACCTACAAAATTATTTGATAGTGATCCAATAAATTTATAGGCAGAATTGAGAAGCTCATATCGAACATTAGAGGACTATGAAAAAATATCTAGAATATCCCTACAAGGACATAGATGACCTTGACCATCTCTGTCCTCCTATTCAAATTGTCTTCATATTTATAGGACAATTGTATAGAGCTCTTCCTTTCTAAGATCTTGCAAATTTATGCTACATTATCTCAGTTGTTGAAATATTGCATTTTCATAGTAGGACACATAGTCTAATTAGGTTAATCAAGAAAAATCAATTCCAATTCATATCCAACCCCCACAAAGATGCATATTCAAGTCTAATTGATTCACCTATAGGGTTGAAAGTAAATCTAATCACCTTGTTGGTCTACATCCTAAATGAACCTTGACCATCTATGTCCTATTCAAATCGTCTTCATATTTATAGGACAATTGTATCGAGCTCTTCCTTTCTAAGATCTTGCAAATTTATGCTACATTATCTCAGTTGTTGACATATTGCATTTTCATAGTAGGACACATAGTCTAATTAGGTTAATCAAGAAAAATCAATTCCAATTCATATCCAACCCCCACAAAGATGCATATTCAAGTCTAATTGATTCACCTATAGGGTTGAAAGTAAATCTAATCACCTTGTTGGTCTACATCCTAAATGAATATAAAAAAATGAACTTAGGATCCACCACCTTTTTTCTATGTTTCAATTTGGTGAACCCAACCTGTTAACATTATATACCTTCTAAAATTTCACCCTAGATCTAAGTTTTGAATTGTATTTTTTGCATTCTTCACTCAGGGTTTCATTTTTGCATCATAAAATTAAAAAAGTTACATACCAGATTACATCATAGGTTGCAATAAGATTAGTTTAAGGCATTTAGGTCAGACCTACATTCAAAATTGCATTCACAACTATCATTTGTTGTTCAAAAATTATTGTAACACATTTTGATTTGAGGTATATTATCTTAAATTGAGAAATTATGGAAAAATACTCAATATCAGACATGTGTGCACACAAATATAGAACATTAAACAATATAAAAAACTATTAAGTTTTTAGTTTCTCAAAACCCTTTCTAGGATGGGGATGCCCTTGGGTGGCTTTGTCCTACTATTCTTGGTGTGACATCCAGAAAAGTGCACAATAGAAAACAAGTGATTAGAAGCAAACATGCATGCAATATTAAATCTAAGATGCAAATCTAAATGTTAAGCAACAAAGAACATATGAAAGTCAAAATGTAATTAAAACTAAAACAATCTCACCAATTTCAAACGTATTTCCATGATTCATCTTGATTGCCCTTCTCCATTTTGCTTGTGTAGTATAATTTCCCTCAGATTTCTTGTAATTCGTGCAAGTATAGTTTAAGATAGTGATTAGCAAAATATCGAAGATTCAAGATTGAGTGCTCTCAAAAGTTATAAGATTTCGCAAGAGCTTTTTTCGAGAGAGATTTCGAGAGAGATTGGAATGAAGAAGACCAAGATCAATTTATAGAAAATTGATTATTCGAACGACAGGCCGAGATCAAAAGATCAACGAACGGTTGAGATTGACTGATTAGACATGCATTCTGATAACAGTTAGTAATGACATGAGTGATACAAACTAGAAATAGGATTAAAGATTAAATAAATGATTTAATCTTCAGTTCGGCATTTGAAAACATAAGAAATATCTTTGCATAACAAAGATGAAGATTGATTATAACGACTCTTGTTCGAACGCATGCACAACATTTAATTAATTAAATAAGAATATTTAATTAATCTGCATGTACACGCAATTGAGTTAGAACTAGACGATTTGAATGATTTGACAAAGAGATTACTCGAAGACGCCACTCAGACATCAAATCAATAGTTAACTGAGAGATTAAAATAGATGTTGAGTCGAGTAAAAGTGAATACTTAGATAACTCACATAATTATCTAAAATATAGAGGAATGCATTAAAATAGAATTAATGAATTAAATAATTCATTTAATTCAAGACTAGATATTCGAAGAATAATTAAATAAATAAGATTTATTTAATTAAATGATGAAGGGATTTAAATGAATAATTAAATTAATAAAGAATTTATTTAATTATAGTTGAAGTATGATAAAGAGTAAATTAAATAAGAATTTATTTAATTTGACAAGAAGAATAAGGTTAATAAGTAACATAATTAAATAAAAAGCGTTTATTTAATTAATCAGATAGAATAAAGAAAAGTGTGAATTAATTAAATAATTAAGATTATTTAATTAATAGAAGAATTAGTAGACGATGAATTAATTAAATAATTAAGATTATTTAATCATGACCATGAAGAATAAGAGTTATGAAAAATATGGAAGTCGCAGGCCAAAACCAGATTTCGGTGTCTACATTTGCCCCTCTTTGATACAATGTCATTTCAGGTGTCATAGAAAATCGATAAAAACATGCCCCAGTAATGCTCCAGATTAAAACAGGTGAAGGCATGCCCCCTCTGGAAAATTGACAAATTTGCGAAAAGTTCAGAAAAATTTGGAAATGCTCCCGATTAGGACATTGGATAGCCAGAAATGTAGTGGAGTTGACAGAATTGAGTTTGGAAATGGGAGGGACAGGTACAGGATGATCGAAATTGAAAGTCAACGCAGCCAGTAAGACAGAAATGACACCTAGGCCCTAGGTATATATAAGAATAGGGGTAAAAACCTACTCATTTTCACCCACCTAGTTGAGAAATTGAGATTTTGCTCTGCATTCCTAGCGATGATGTCTCCAGTTCCAGCCACTCATCACCGCACATATAGGATCCGGACATTCCAGAGACCAGCTGGCACAGACCCCCTGGTATGGACCTAAAACTTGCCTTTTGAAATTTTTGGATTTGCACATTATTTAATGCATTTAATTCATGTTTTACTTATGCGTCATTTTAATAATTGACCGCATATGCGTGCGCGAATGACGCATGTGTGTGGAAAACCGCATTTGTATTTTTACATCGGCCGGTTTGAATAGTTTTTAGTGGTTAAATGCATTTGTTTATTTCTGATACACATTTGAATTTGTGAAACGCATTTGGATTTATGCACCGCATATGTATATTTAGAAACGCATTTGGATTTTATGCACCGCAAGTGTTGTTTTGCAATGCATATACTGTAGTGTGACGGATTTGATATTATTAGCCACATTTGTTTAATAATGACTCATATGAAGTTTATGAACAACATATGTTAAAAAGTGATGCATGTGAAAAATAATGATGCATGTGCAAAAAAGTGACGCATTTGCATTTTATGTAGTATAGGCAGTTTGCACTAGAATAGATGATTGAAGCTGACATAATGCATTGAAAATGCCATTGCAGGTTGTGTTGGACATGATTTATACACGGAAGTCGAGACCTACGATGTTTCAATTCAGAGACAGCCTGTGCCCAGCCAAGTGATAGGTTCTATGGCACTTGGGTTTATTGCATGTGACCAATATGCCCTAGATTCAGGAAAATCGGGGACTATTGATAGCGTTATGTGAGAGGTGGCACTCGGAGACATCGTCTTTCCACCTACCAACTAGAGAGGCCACAGTGACCCTGGAGGATGTGTATAGGATCCTTAGACTGCCCATTAGAGGCACACGGGTGGCATATGATACTTAGAGGGGTGCTGCCGAGATGTGTAGGTACTACCCCCATGCTGACATTAGACAGCTAGGGTTCGATGATTATGAGATTAGGTGGTGGGTGTTGGCCCAAAGATATAAATAGTTGGACTGTCTATTGGCTACATTGATAGGTAGTATAGTGCTGCTTGACTATCGAGGTCATGGGTTTCCTGTGGGATGGGGGGAGATGCTAGTGGGCATGCTCGAGCGGGGAGTTGTGTATGCTTGGGGTTCTTGTGTACTCGAGATGTTATACTTCCATTTGCATGATATTGCCTACCGAGAGGCACAGTCAATGAGCTGCGGTACCATGCTCCTAATGGTATGGGCGTGGGAGCATATTGCAATCTTTCAGCCACCTGTTATAGTTGACCTACCTCATGGAGCTCCGTACGCCTTTTGTTATGCAGGGGTGACCACACAGCATCACATTAGAGACATAGGCTACTTCATACATGCCATAGACACCATGGAGCAGTTTACATGGAGGCCATACCTGGGATGTGAGGAGTGGTCAGATGAGGATGAGCACTTGTCATTTTGCAGATAGGCACAGTACTTGGTTGGGTGGATAGTATCGTACGTGCACATTATAGAGCGGTAGTTGCCAGATTAGGTCCTGTGGCAGTTTGGAGAGGTGCAGGATGTACCTCAAGGTAGAGAAAAGTTTGCGAGATCCTTGTGAGAGGTCCTACTATGGGGGCCAGAGATTCCAGTGGCCATAGCAAAGGCAGATATTGATGCACTACAGGCACTTCCATGGGGATGGAGAGATGGACCAACAGACCCAGGGACGATAGCAGAGTATGATAAGTGGTGGGCAGCACACAGGCCGATCCCTTTGACAGATCCAGAGCAACCAACATCGGTAGAGTGGCATGGGATAGGTCCACGAGGTAGGAAAGGTAGAGGGAGAGGCTAGGGAGGTAGAGGTTATGATGGCTGAGGTGGACGCCGAGGAGGCAGGAGAGGGAGATGTGGTCAGAGGGGACGAGGACCACCACTGTCACCAATCTAGGAGGAGGGATGAGGAGAGGAGGATGTGGCTATGCTAGATGTTGGGAGAGGAGGAGAGGAGGACATTACCAGAGGTGGAGAGGAGGTGCAGCCAACAGAGGTAGTTATCCCAGATATCCTGGAAGAGGAGGCAGGCAGAGAGGAGGCAGGCAGAGAGGAGGTAGAGGTTGACACTCTGGGGTTGCTAGGTGCCTACCAAGAGGACGATGATGAGGATTATGATCATGAGAGAGAGATTCGAGGTCAGATCCTGGAGGAGCTAGATGATGAGGAGGATGGGATAGATAGGGCCAGATGGGATGATACAGGGGCAAAGAATCCAAACATAGATACACTACGCGCTCAGGTTGCATCCTTGGAGGAGCAGATGAGAGTGTTGATGGCTGAGAGGGACACCTATTGGATGGAGAGAGACAGAGCTTTGATGGACAAGGACCAAGCTATAGCTCGGCGACAGGAGACTGAGCAGAGATTCATAGAGCTCAGGGCATTGTGCACAGGACCATTAGCTGCATTTGCCAGAGAATTAGTCAGAGCTGGGGAGAGGGAGAGGTACTATCAGGACCTATATGAGGCAAAGGTTCCATTAGAGAGACGAGCTCCCAGTTTCTCAGAAGCTCACAGTAGTAGGTCCCAGACTAGGACCCACACACGGACAGTTAGCACAGAGGGGGTGGAGCAGCCACGAAGAGCAGGTCCATATGACAGACCTCCCTCAGCTCAGAGATCATCGGGTTCTCATCAGCATTCCCCCACACACTCCCGACATGATGGTAGTGGCAGCTCAGGATAGGGATACCGTTTGTCAAGACACTGTATTTTGATCTTATAGTCTGCAGGCTTCCATGTATTATTGATACATTATGACATTGTGATGTGACACATTTGAGCGATATATATATATATATATGATTTTGGTGGTGATTCTCATGATATGCATTTCTATGTACTGATTATGCAGTCTTTATTTATACATGTGATGTTTATATGATATGTCTATGTGATGGATGATGATATCTATTTTATGACATTTATGTAGCTAATGAGATAATGTTGAATATATGTGATGTATGATTTTATATAATGAATGCAATTTATAATTATGAGATGCAATATGATGTTATATGTATGATGCATACGACATGTGATGCTATACAAATGTAATGTGATGCATGCACTCACACTTGCTTTGTACATGGAATGCTTATGATATGTATTGTTTGATGATGATTATTTAGTATGCCATGATGATCTAAATATGAAATATGCCTATATGTATGTATGTTTCTAACATGTATGTTGATGTAGGATGATACATAATGTTTTGTGTCACAGGACTCCATCATAATGTAAGAAAGAAAAACTGTTAGTGCGGGAAGAAAGATCGAGAAAGAACGACAAATAGGAGATAGATGTTAATATTAGCAATCTTCGATATTTTTTTGTATCACAAAAGGTATTACACTTTATCATCATTGGGTGGGACTAATACAAATGGCGATAAACACCATGATATGACATAAATCAAGGTGTGCAAGGTCATCCATTTGCCAATAACAGACAGTCACAGACAAGGATTGTCATCAACTCATACTAAGGGAAAAATTTGCCCCAATATTTTTGTCAGGACAAACCACAGATAGCAAACAAAGTAAAATACAGGTCATGAGATGTCATTGCTCCTCTAAATCCTTCATGGGACATCCTTGAGGCAACTAGTAACATGACTCAAAATCAAATTTAAAAGACAGTCGACAGACAACAGTCAAAGAAAATAGAATTCTGATACATCGTTGCTTCTCTAAATCCTTCATGGGACATCCTTGAGAAAGCTAGTAACATGAATCCCAGTCATCAATTCAAGATAAATGATAAGATAAATAAGCCATAAAGTCAAAAAGCCTATAAAATATTTGCCAAAACATGATTTGTTTGTTTGATTTGTTTGATTGATAAAAGGATTGATTGATAGAGCCTGATGTGAGGAGATACACATACCGGATAAGACTGTGAGTCTGGTTTCGATGTTATGACTATATGTATAAGGCATGACAAAGCCTAGTTTCATAAAGACATGTATCGTATAAGACGTTGAGTCAGATGCTGTTGATGTGATAACCTGTGTAAGGCTATGTTTGACCTTGTAGATTATGCAGGAAGGACTCATCCTGAATAAGACATAGGTTGACTACTTTGATAACGTCTGTTTCCAAGAAGGGCACATCCTGTAGCAGACTGTAGTTGATTTGTTTTGATTGTTTTGTTTGGAAAGTTGTATGATTTGACTTAGTGACATTGCTAACTTTGTTCACCAGATTGATGCATGACTTGAGACAATGCGTTGACAATTGACTGTGTGTGATGACAAACTCTAAAGGACTGACCTAGTGCGACCTCGGGGGCTCATCGATTGATGGCCTTGCCTACGTTGTACACGCAGAGACCTCGTAGTTCGACTTGACTTGATTGACAAGACTGACTACAAATAGAAGACGTGCGTGAAAGTGAATGTGACAAACCCTAATGGACTGACCTAATGCTCCCTTGGAGGCTCATCGATTGATGGCCTTGCCTACGTTATACACGCAAAGACCTCGTAGTTTGACACGACCCACGACCTTGTCATATAGATATGTGGATTGAATCATGATTTTATACAGACAAACCTAAACGGACTGACCTAATGCCTCGGGGGCACATCACAGATGGCCTTGCCTACATCCAGTCACAGAGGCAACGTAGTTCGACAAACGATAAAGACTGACATGTGCGATTAACTTTGACTCTATTTTTGGATTTTTGAAATGTTTTGATTTTTTTGTTCTTTTGAAGTTTTCTGATGTGTTTGTGTTTTCTCTGGTCATTTTGTGATGTTCGTGGATCCTTCTATGGTTTTACGTATTCAACATAGCCAATGTAAGAATCAATATGACACATGTCAGGTGTTTTCCCCCAGTCGAGTATAAGACCAATTGATTATGAATAGGATAAAATGGGGGATATGAACTGCACTCGATGTCAATTCGTTCCAAGTTATGGGAAAGACTACCACTTATTACGAATGGTATATACGAGCGATGGACATGAAAGATAAGGGATATGTATAGGGGATATAGTATGTAGGGAAGTGGACTATGTACAGGGATAAGGACTATGTACAGGGTAATAGTAGACAAAGGAGTAGAGTTAACTACACATAGCGCCTGTTTGCCAGGTTTTCACCATGGTACCTATCCAAAGTGCCACCGAAGTGGTTTTCACTATTGGACAAATGATTTGTCTTTACTATTTTCTAGATTATATAATTTTTTTGGTATTACCAAGATGCCTATTTGCCAGGTTTTCACCTTGATAACGATTTTTTTGATTTTCTAATTTTTTATTTTTTTTATTTGTTTGCTAATTAAGACAAAGGCTCCCAGAAGCTATGCGTAGAACTTCTTCAGATGCAGACTATTGATTGGTGAGGACAATGGTTCTCATTCAGGAGTAGAAAGTTGGTATGCTCTTGACCCAAAAGCTTTCGTAACAACATAAGGTCCTAACCAATTTGGTTCAAACTTTCCTAGTTTTTCTCTTTCTACTTGATTCTTTGGGTTCTCCATTAAAACCAGGTCACCAATGTCAAAGTTTTTGTTCAATACCTTCCTATTATAGCTACGACAAAGGTGATTCTGATATGCTTGAAGATGGTCTAGTGCCTTCTATCTGTGCTCATCCAAGAATTCTAACTCATGGAGTCTCGATACTCGATACTCTTCATCATCAATGTGGCCTTTCAGAGATACCCTTAGGGAAGGAATCTTGACCTCAATAGGTAGAATAGCTTCAGAGCCAAATACAAGTGAATATGAAGTAGCACCAATGGGAGTATGTATACTTGTACGATAAGCCCACAAGGCAGGGTTAAGCTATAAATGTCAGTCACGACCAACATCATTGACAGTCTTCTTAAGGATTCTAATGATGGTCTTGTTAGATGCCTCTGCTTGGCCATTACCTTGTGGGTAGTATGGAGTAGAAAAGTGATGTTGGATATGAAATTCATCACACAGGTGATGGACTTCCTGGTTCTTAAATGGCGGCCATTATCAGTGATTATGGACTGAGGGACACCATACCGACAGATGATATAGTTCAGGATAAATTTAGAAATCTGTGTGCCAGTAATGTATGTCATAGGAATGGCTTCAATCCACTTCATAAAATACTCAGTGGCAGTGATAATGAATTTGTGTTCATTAGATGATGTGGGGTGGATCTTACCTATGAGGTCGAGTCCCCATTGGCCAAAGGGCCATGGTGACATTATAGGATGAAGCTCCTATGCTGGTGCATGTATCAAGTCTCCATGAACTTGACATTGGCGGCATTTCATTACAAAGACATATGAGTCTTTTTCCATAGTAGGCCAATAATAACCCAGTCTCATAATATTTTTGGCTAAGGTAGGGCCGCTAGAATGGGAACCACATATACCCTCATGCACCCCACGTAAGGTTGCTTGTGCTTCAGTAGAATCAAGACATCTCAGTAGGGTATTATCTAAGGCGCGTCTATATAGGGTGTCTCCGACGATGGTGTATTTGGCTGACTTGCAGAGGAATGTCCTACTTGGTTATTTGATAGGCCAGTGGGCATGATTTCGGCATGAAGGTAATCATAGATTTCTTTGTACCATGGGGAATCAGGACCAACAATGTCACACACCATTTTAGAATCTGGGATATTGTAGGCTGGGACCAAAAGCGGTTCTACCAAGAACTCAAACTTAGGCACGTTGTTAGGAATGTCAAGAAGTGAGGCTATTGTAGCCATAACATCTGCTACCCTATTTAAAACATGAGGTATTTGATGAAATTATACTTTGTCAAAGTACTCTTTAAAGCTATCAGCCATGCGCTTGTATGGAGCAAGCTTCTCATCCTTTGTTTCATAATCATCATTTACCTGTCTAATTACCAGTTGAGAATCCCCATATACTTGTAAAATCTTAATTTTCCACTTGACTGCCATACGTAACCTTGTCACTAGAGCTTCATACTCTGCTATGTTGTTAGTACATGGGAATGCAATCCTGAATGACTTAGGGATAGAATCACCCTATGGTGTAATAAACAGTATACCAGCCCCTAAACCATGATTTGTATGTGAGCCATCAAAGTACAGTTTCCATGTTATGTTCATGTCAATTGTAAATATGAACTCATCAGGAAAGTCTGCAACCAATGGATGATCTACCTGTATGGGTGCATTAGCTAACTGATCAGCAATGACCTGTCCTTTAATAGCTTTTCTTTCTACATACTAGATGTGATACTCACTAAGTATCATAACCCATTTGGCTAGTCATCCTGTTAATGCTGCCTTGCTAAGGAGATATTTCAGAGGGTCTATTTTAGCAATCAACATTGTTTGATGGTTTAGCATATAGTGTCTCAATTTTTGGGTAGCAAATACTACTGCAAGACAGGCACGTTCAATGGTACTATAGTTGAGCTCATAACCTACCAAAGTCTGACTGATATAATAGACTGCTCTTTCATGACCTTCATCGTCATTCTGTGCAAGCAATGCTCCAAGTGATGAATGGGTTGTTGTAATATAAAGAATCAAAGGTCGTCCTTCAACAGGTGGCATTAAGACTGGTGGTGTGAGTAAATATTCTTTAATCAGTTTAAAAGCCTCTTCACACCTAGTTGTCCATGCAAAGGGTACTCCTTTCTTAAGTAAATGTTGAAAAGGATGTGTCTTGTCTGCTAGCTGCACTATAAATCTTCTGATAGATTGCAACCTTCCCTGTAATGTCCTTAGTTGACTGAGATTAGTGGGTGGTGGCATGTCCATGATTGCTTTCACCTTAGCAGGATCCACTTCAATGCCTCGTCTAGAAATGATATAACCTAATAGCTTTCCTGACTTGACTCCAAACACACATTTCTTTGGATTGAGTCTTACATTGTACTTCTCTAGCCTATGAAATATCTTGTCTAATACCTATAAATGTTTGCCCTTGTCTTGGATTTTGCAATGAGGTCATCGACATAATATTCCATAAGAGTATGTACTAGATCATGAAAGATAGTAGTCATGGCCCGTTGGTAGGTTTCTCTTGCATTTTTTAGTCCAAAGGGCATAACATTCCAGCAATACGTTCCCCAAGGACAAGTGAAGGCTATCTTAGGTTGGTCTTCAGTTGCAATTTTGATCTGGTTATATCCTGAGAATCCATCCATAAGGGACAACATCTCATATCATGTTGTCATGTCAACTATCATGTCTATATTAGGAAAAGGGAAATCGTCCTTAGGACAAGCTTTGTTGATGTCCCTAAAATCAGTGTAGATGCAGATGCCCCCAGTTGGTTTAGTGACCGGTACAAGATTGGAAATCCAATTTGCATAGTTGATAGATCTGATGGAACCAATTTCTAAGAGTTTCTTGAGTTTTGCCTTGACTAAAAAAAGCAATCTGTGGGTGCATTTTTCTCAACTTTTGTTTCACTGGTTTGGCACCTAGTTGTAAGGGAAAATGATGTAGAACAAGTTCAGGATCTAACCCCGGCATGTCGGCATATGACCAAGAAAAATTTATCTGTCTCTGTTCAAAGAAGTTATGAAATTCTGGCTGTTCTTCAGTTGTCAATGACGCTGCAAAATAAACCAGTTGAGGATTCTCTTTGGTACCTATGTTGACTTCCACTGATTCTTCAATGAGCATGGGTGAATTTTCCTGTGCAACAGGGAGAATGTTCAAACCTCCATCCTTAGGTGCCTCAGAGAGGTTTTCACCTTTGGATGCATCCTTTCTTTTTACCTTTTCATTGCCTAAAGGTGCCTTTCGGTTTTCACCTAGAGACTCATCCTTTTTATCTTGTTTATTCTTTTTCTCATTTTTGTGACTGGAAGGTTGAACAGATTCCCCAAAGTATGCTTTATTGTCCAATTCAATGGTAAAACCAGCCTTATGATCACCGTTTGTTATGCCTTCTCATAATCCCAGGAACTCAGCAATTACTTCGTCATTCTCAAACATATCTAAGACGGGTGTGTCTTGTTGGTCCCAATCAATGAGTTGGGGGTAGACTAAGGGCATGTCATCGTCGGAGTTATCAAAGTTTAATGGAGTCAAGGTAAAGATTGAATTATTCATGTGGTTACAAAAGTCTTGTACCATGTCCTTTTTGCTCTTAGGTTTTGGTCTAGGTGTATTGATAGGTGAGCCTAATGTCAAGGTTTGACTATCAGAAATAGGTGGCTCAAGTTGCCAAGAGGTAGGATCAAGTGATTCCCAATAGTAGTGTTTAAACCACTCTTCTTTTGTCATTTTCTTTGGTGGACAGGAATTCAAGGGATTGGGTGAGGAACTTAGCATCAAGTCAAGTTTTCCAAATAACTTGTCAAGGTCCATGGAAGAAGTAGAGGATAGGGAATCCCACTCATAATCGTTAGAGTTGGGGGAGTCACAATGATATTGGTCTACTGGTTCGTGAGATGTCTTAATATCTTCTGAAGCACTAACTTCCTCAAGTAAGGGTAATGGGGTACTAGGAACACCAATCTGAATCGGTTGAAACCCTAGCCCTACTCCTTTTGGCCATTGAGAAACAAATATTGGTTCAATCCTGCCATCTTGGTTTAAGCCTAAACCACTCTGTCCATCATATCCTTTGCTTTGCATGATTTTAAAACCCTTTCCATATATATTTGTAGGAATATGTGCAAGTAAGAGGGATTCCTCATCATCTTCCTTATACATCCAGGAAGTGACATCTTTTGCCTCTACGGCCTCTTTGCTTAATTCACCCCATTTAGAAAAATTTGTTGTGGGAGGAATGTGTATAGTAACCATAGATTGTCTCCTATCCAATGTAGGTAAACCATATGACTTAGGAGGAATCAAATGGAAAACACAATAAGAAGTCTTCATGTAATATTCTCCACAACCCTTGTCTTGGATCTCAACCCTAGGTGTGGTAGGAACTGAGGGTGAAGTAGTTGCTCGAGTGAGTGTGGACAGATCAAGATAAGAAGATGAATTGGATGATGAGGCCTCTTGATTTATGGGCACTTGGCATTGGGGGATCTCTTTTAAATTGGTGCAATACTGGAAGGGATCGAGATCACCATCTATAGTTATTTTCGTGCCATTGTACAAGAATTTAAGACACTGATGATACATGGAAGGGACCACCTTCATGGCATGAATCCATGGTCTACCTAGTAGAAGGTTATAAGGGAGGGTGAGATCCAAGACCTGGAATTTTGTCTCCATGACTGCAGGACCAATTCTGATAGAAAGTGTTACCACCCCTTTTGATTTTCTTTCCTCATCATCATAAGCTTTTATGACAATGCTTTTGGTCATGTCCACGCATGCTTCTGAAATACCTAATGCCTTAATTAGTTTTAAAGTACACAGATTTAACCCTGCTCCTTCGTCTACCAAAACTTGTGTAACTTTGGTGTTATCAACAAGGAATTCTAGGTGTAAAGGGTCATTGTGGTTCTTTTTTTCAGTTGCATAGTCTTGTTCAGAAAACGTGGCATGATGATTGTTGGTCAAGTAGCCCACCATTTCCTAGAAATGATTGACATCTAGATCATTAGGGATCGTGGTATTCTATAAAGATTTATCTAGAACAGATCGATGCTCAGGGGAAATACGCAACAATTCCAAGATTGAGATTTGGGCTGGGGTCTTCCCCAATTGGTCGAGAAGGTTATATTGTAACTTGGAAGGTTGGGGTGTTTGCTGTGATGGAGGGCCTTGAATAGTGAATTTAGTATGACAAGTATTGACCGCACACTCAAGATTGGTATTGATAATAATGGTATTGATAGTCTCATCGACGGCGCGAAGGCAATTAATGAATTTTCCACTATTATAGTCATGCTTGACATTGGCATAGTTGGCGGACATATTCATCTTAGTACTCGAACTAGGGACAGTTCCTTTCCCATGGTCATGTAGTGGGTCAGAAAATACTTGATGATCAGTGTTTGATGACTTCTATTTTTGTCCACTAACTTCAATAATTCTCCTTTCGACAAGATCCTGTATGATATTCTTCAGTTGTCGACAGTTTTGTAGGTTGTGTCCCTTAGTTCTATGAAAATCACAAAAGGCATTGTCATCCCACCAAGATGATTTGAATTGTCCTGGATCGTATTCTCTTGGTTCCTGCAACTATATAAGATTATGTTGTAATAGTTGTTTGAACACCGACTCAATGGGTTCCCCTAAGGGAGTGAACTCACATTTTTTAAATCTTCTTGGTTGTGGACATTGAGTATTTTAGACCACGTTAGGAGGTTGATTGACAGCATTAAGTGTGTTGGAAAAAGTATGAGGTCCTTGTAATGTGATGAGAGGTCCTGCTTGTAGTGTTTTAGCATCAACTACCCCATCATTGGTGACATTTTTGTTGCGAGACCAGAATCTGTTTCTGTCAGTGGGGGTGTTTTGTACGATTGGATTTCTATTGGATATTGATGTCTTGAGTTTTCCCTTTTCAATGAGATCCTTCTCTATTATAACCCCTTTTTCCACTAGTTCCGAAAAAGATGTACAACAATGGACCCGTAAGTTACTCCTGAGTTTTGCATGAAGGTTTTCTTGGAACATAGTAACTTTTTGTTTCTTAGGTATCTCAATAGGACACTGATTAGCTATAGTCCTCCATCTCTGGAAGAAATTGATGAATGTTTCACCTTCGTCTTGCATTGTGTGACACAAGGTTGCTATGTTTATCTCATGATCTATGTTGAAGGTGAATTGTTCCACAATTTTCTCAACCAGTTCACCCCAAGATCTAAAGCCAAAATCTAGACCCGAAAACCATTCTAGTGCAATTCCTACAAAGCTTCTTGGAAATAGCCTCATAAGATATGTGGGGTCATAAGCAACATCTATGCATATGGTAGAAAATTCCCTGATGTGTTCTATTGGGTTTCGTTTGCCATTGTAATTAGGGAGATTCAATATGACATATCCATGAGGGAAAGGGGTCATGTACAATGATCTATCAAAGGGGAATGGGCATATGTCCTTTGTTGAAAATTATTTCTTAGTTGACATCGACATGTTATCCATTTGCATTTGTAGTGCATGCATTTGTGTTTGTAAGACGTCAACTTGGGTCAAAGATGTGCTAGGGGGATTATGTGGATCCGCATATGTGTTCTGAAATCCAAAGTCTCATGATGGGTTTCGATTAGACGTTGACATCTGAGCTGGATTTGGATTCTGAATGTTGGTAAATGTGTTCTGGTTTGGAATCTGTGTAAATGGATTCTGAGTACCACTTTGGGCAAAGGGGTTCTGATTGGGAATCTGTGTAAACAGATTCTGAGTACCACTTTGGGCAAAGGGGTTCTGATTGGGAATCTGTGTAAATGATTGGTGTCCACCGATTTGAGAAAATGGATTCTGATTCAGAATCTGTGTAAATGGATTCTGAGTACCAGTTTGGGAGAGTAGATTCTGACTCGAAAACTGTGTGAATGGATTCTGATTGCCATATTGGAAGGAGGGAATGCCCCTTGTTTGTGTAATCCGTGGTATAGTACTAGTGACTTGAGCACTAGGTATGGCCATCAACTGTGGTATGGTACTCGTGATACTAGCATTGGGTATAGTCATTGACTGTGAACTTGTGGCACCGACATAAGGTGTAGAGGCTAAGGTTTTAGACCTTTTATTCCCAACAAGAGGACCGAAGGGAGTAGATGATGAAGCCCCTATAGTGAAATTAAATCTTGATGTCATGCTAGATGTACCAAATGGGGACATATGGACTATCGTACTCTGTGTAGACATGTTAGATGGCATAGTCATGATGACCTAAGGTATAGTAGTACTAGCAATCGTGGTATTTGTCCCTTGTGTAGGTTGAGTTTGTAAGGTGCTGATTTCAAATCCTAGAGGTAAGGTAGTGCCTTCAGCTAGTAATTTGGCTAAGTATCATTGTCGATCATTTGCTAGGTACTCATCTACGAAAGAGGCAAACTCAGGGTCCTGTGCGGCAGCCTCTATGTCTTCTACTGCAATATGTCCTTGAGTGTTTCTAGTGGTGAATTTTTCTAATAGAGTCTTATGAGGTCTTGAAGAAAATGGATTGATGAATTTGTTTGGGTTTGACATGTTTTCTCTCTCTCTTCTCTTAGACCTAGTTTCAACCATGTAAGACAAGCTCAATATGCGGGAAATGCAAAACTATATCATGATGATGTTTTTGGTATTTTCGTATGCAAAATAAGGAATGTTCCAGGATGATAGTAACCTAAGATCTAAAGATGCAAAACCTAAGCAAGGTTCTAAAATAAATCAATTCTATAAACCCTAAGACAAAGGGACCAAATACCTAAAGTTTAACCAAAGTGTCAATTTAGTTTATGTCAAGGAACCAATGTAGGACAAGGATCAAAAGACAAGTTGAGTTCCCTAACTAGACTGATGAGCTAGGACTCTGTGTAGGAAAAAAGATAAACTAATATAATTAGGTTCAATGACAGATTTTGTTGACACTATGACTTTTCTAGAGTGTAGATGGTGAACTAGTCCTAAAGTTCATAAAAGTGACCTTCCTAGAACTTTAATGCAAGGTAATATGTGATCTAAGATGAAACTAAAAACTGAAGATAACTATGATAATGACTAAATGAACCTAAAGGATGCAAAATTGAGCAAATCATTTTAGGTTTCTGTTCAAGGACTGATTGTGTAAAGACAACTGAAACTGGTATAACCGTGTTGACTGGTCAATGACTGTAAATAGTGGTTTTCTGATAATCAAACAGATGCATCAAGTTTAACAGATGCGGTTCAAGTTTAACAGTTATAGTTTTCCAATGATCAATTGTTTCTCTGGTAAAGTTCAGTTTGACTTTGACAGATGCAGTTAACCTTTAATAGATGCGACTCGTACTGGCAGTTGCGACTTAGAAAATAATGCATGTAATTTTTGCAAAATAATTGTGAGCTAAACTGACAGATGCGACTGATAATGATAGATGTGACTCAAAAATTAACAGATGTGATCCTAATAATAGATGCGACTCAAATTTTAACATATGTGACTCGTGATAACAGATGCGTATTTCTGGTGAACAGTTGCGACTCTCTGTGTATTTTCAGTGATGAGATTTAAATTGACTCCGTTTTCCGTGATCAAATTCTGACAATCAAAGACAATCATAAGACAAAGTGTTTTCAATTTTGATTTTGGACTCAAAGTACATTTAAAGTGACAACAAACAAGCACATCCTAATAGGCCAAAGGCCTAAGGTTTGTATACTTGGTATAGCCCACTGAAATACCCCGGATTGGTGATAAACACCTTTCCTTCTCGAGAGCAGATAGCTTAGAAATTTGGTGGTATTAGCTCCCCTCCATGGCTCATTAACATCTTTTGAGCACACCAATTTTGAATTCTTGGGTAATGACTTCCCAAGAACTGCTATCTCTACTCAAGGGGATCAGTAGTGAGTGTCTTTGAGCATGATATTGTACCCTGCACTATACCAAGCAACGACCATAAATAGGTTGGTCTCTAAAACAAAAGGTGTTTAATACAGTCATTTCGTTCGTAGGGCATGATCCATGTGGCGCGAGTCCCCTTTCAGATCCATCTCATCAGAATCATACGCGTGATTCTTGAACTTTCCCCAAGAATCCTCTTATATACCGGCTAGAAGTCCCTTGGGTTCAGGGTGCTACTGGTCTAAGTCGTCCTGGGGTGAGTACTTTTTCCCACCAGAACAGGCCCAAGTTCTAGAGTTGGTAACCATTTCTCTTACACCCAGGATCACATAGATGCGCAAGGGGAGAGGATACTTCGATGTACCAAATTGTGAGGGTAACCAGACTTCTTCTTTCACACCAAACACAGTAGACACTTGTTAATTTTAACCAAACGAAAGATTTTCTAAGCTACCAAACAATCTGTTTCAAAATTAACTAAGGTCTTCGACAAGCATCCTGTATAAAACTCATTTAGTAATTTTGAATATTGTCTTTGTCAATCATCCTACAAAATTTTGTTAACTCCAAATGGCCACACGCTAAAAATTAGATATTAGTAACACAAAATCAATTGAAAATTTCTAATACCCAAAAACAGAAATAAAGTTTACCAGTCAATTGCGTCGCTACGTTACCAGTCAAATGCGGCGTTTCTTCTTCAATTGTAGCTCATTATTTACCAATAAATTGTGGTTCAGGAATTGTCAGATGCGTCATTTATTCTGTCAGATGCAGTTCAGGAATTTAATTGTGTCGTTTCATCAGTCAGATGCATCGTTCTGTATGAAAAACTAGCAAAAATCAAAGTAACTGTCTAGGGATACGTGAAGATGGTGTCTTCATGTTAGGTTCACCAATGTGACATCCAGAAAAGTGCACAATAGAAAACAAGTGATTAGGAGAAAACATGCATGCAATATTAAATTTAAGATGCAAATCTAAATGTTAAGCAACAAAGAGCATAGGAAAGTCAAAACGTAATTAAAACTGAAACAATCTCACCAATTTCAAATGTATTTCCATGATTCATCTCAATTGCCCTTCTCCATTTTGCTTGTGTAGTATAATTTCCCTCAGATTTCTTGTAATTCGTGCAAATATAGTTTAAGATAGTGATTAGCAAAATATCGAAGATTCAATATTGAGTGCTCTCAAAAGTTATAAGATTTCACGAGAGAGTTTTCAAGAGAGATTTCGAGAGAGATTGGAATGAAGAAGACCAGATCAATTTATAGAAAATTGATTATTCGAACGATAGGCCGAGATCGAAAGATTAACAGATGGTTGAGATTGACTGATTAGACATGCATTCTGATAATAGTTAGTAATGACATGAGTGATACAAACTAGAAATAGGATTAAAGATTAAATAAATGATTTAATCTTTAGTTTGGCATTCGAAAACATAAGAAATATCTTTGCATGACAAAGATGAAGATTGATTATAACGACTCTTGTTTGAACGCACGTACAACATTTAATTAATTAAATAAGAATATTTAATTAATCTGCATGTACATGCAATTGAGTTAGAATTGGACTATTTGAATGATTTGACGAAGAGATTACTCGAAGACGCCACTCAGACATCAAATCAATAGTTCACTGAGCGATTAAAATAGATGTTGAGTCGAGTAAAAGTGAATACTTAGATAACTCACATAATTATCTAAAATATAGAGGAATGCATTAAAATAGAATTAATGAATTAAATAATTCATTTAATTCAAGACTCGATATTCAAAGAATAATTAAATAAAAAAGATTTATTTAATTAAATGATGAAGGGATTTAAATGAATAATTAAATAAAAAGCGTTTATTTAATTAATCAGATAGAATAAAGAAAAGTGTGAATTAATTAAATAATTAAGATTATTTAATTAATAGAAGAATTAGTAAACGATGAATTAATTAAATAATTAAGATTATTTAATCATGACCATGAAGAATAAGAGTTATGAAGAATATGGAAGTCGCAGGCCAAAACCAGATTTCGGTGTCTACACTTGGCTCAGCCAAATTTTTCTCAAATATTTTTTTCTATGTCCTTGGTCTATTTTTCTTGTTGATTATTGATTTGGAATTCTTAACTGCATTGATTTAGGCATCTTTCATATAGCTCACAATGTGAAATATTTTTGCATTATTTTGTTTCAAAATTGCATCAAAATCATCATTTTCATATTTTGGCATCTTAGAATCAATCAATTGTTTCATTTTAGACTTAAAAATTGTATTTCAAATTTTCATTTATTTTTCAAATATTTTTAACATTGTTATACACATGCATTGTCTTTAATTGGGAAAATGTTGGAAAAATAGTCACTGTCAAAATTATTTGCAAACATACCAAGAAACCTTAAATAATATCATACACATTCAAGATTTTAATTTTGTTGAAAACCTACCTAAGAAATCGACGCCCTTGGGTGGCTTTGTCCTCATGATATTTTTGGCTCATGTTTCTATGATAGACATCTCTTAGGATCTTTTGTTTAGATCTATGTCTATTTCCCAGTTACCCATTGCATAATAGTTTGAACCCTAGTACAATCATCATATTATGATGGATCAATATTTTGGTAAGATGTTGACTTCTTTGAAATCCTTGGTTGATGTCTCAAGTTGTGTGTTTCATGATGACCCAAATACAAATTATGATATTCACGATCCTTCATCTCCCAATGCATGTCCTCATAATGAAGATATCTTGTGATAAGATGAAGAGAGAATGAATGAATTCATACATAATTATTTGCATAACCTCAAGAAGAATGTAACATTTTATCCTTCAATGACATTCCCTAATCAACCATATCAACAATCAATGCTACCCACCATACCACCACTTGAAATGTTTTCCACAACACATAATAAAAGTGTCTTTCAATTCATACCTCAACCAATGTGCATGAAGGTACCTATCACCAACAATCACAAGAAAAATAAACCACTCAATGATCCTACATCCTATGAGAACAAAGTTAAAACACACCTATTAACTTAGAGCAAAGCTATGGACAAGGGTTTAGGATCTTGAGAAAACAAGGATGTGACATAAAGAATGAACATGAAATCCATCCCATTTTGGAACAAATATCATCTAAAGATACCAAAGGTATACGTTACCAAGGTCCTCCTCTTTTGCATAAGATATTTGTTCCACCAATTAAGCAATGTAAAGTCAATGGTCCTATTAAGAAAGGTGTGTTATCGACACCACCTTCTTTCTCCAAGACTGAACATGCTTTAGCCACACTTATAAACTTAAGTTACATTACATTACCAGCTATCCATGACCAAGGAGATTGTTGAATGCACAAGACAACTGAGAGGGGGAGTGAATCAGTTGTCCCTTAAAAATTTAAAACCCTTATACACATTCATATCCATATTCATTCATTAAACCCTTAAATCTATTATGATGATTTAGCATGAAAAGAAAATAAGAGAAACTGAAACAACTTAACACCATACACAAGAGAACAATAGATTTACATGGAAAACCCAAGAAGGGAAAAACTACGGTGAGGATTAGCTCACAGTATAAGTAATATAAGCACCTAATACATTAGGGCCCACTATCAGAGGGCTCAGTACCCAAAGAAAGAAAGGCTCACTGCTAGAATAGAAAAGAAGATAGAGAAGAAATGTTACATAGAGAAAATTATCTCAATGCAACAAAGAATCCACCACAATGTCACTAAAACCTTCACAACTTGATTGAAGAATTGTAGACACCTTCTGCTCACTACATCCAATAATCTAACACATGAAAGCTAGCACTACACTTCTTAATTTCACACTCTACAACTATGCAATTTTCATCATTGACATCTCTCTTGTCTATCTCATCATCCCTCAATAACTCAACTTTTATTTATACATCCTCAACCTTGAAACCCTTCTCCAAGGACACCTATGCACATCAACTGTGCAAATTCATATTAGGTGGACACCAAAACACTTCCATGGAAAATAGAAGTGAAAGATAACCACATAATTCCTTCTTTGGGAACCATATCCATAACACAACTCAAACACATGCTTCCATAAACAATAGTTATCAATCACAATTAGTGTAAACACCAAGTTGGTTGTTCACATGTAGAAACCATTGAAATTTTAAGTACACGCTTCATTAAATCCAATTACGACTTTCAAACCACACACTACACTTGAACATGATCTAGAATAATCCTCAAACACTCTAAAATTGAACAAAATCCTTCACAACAACTTCCACCTGAAGAATGTACACATCCAGTACACTCAGAAAATTATGCCATACATTGTTACTTGAGAAACTAACTTCTGAAACACAAAACCTCAAACCATCTTGACTAAACAAAGATACCAACACAATAAACACTCCTTCAGATCTATAAGACCTAAAACCACTCTGTGGACAAACACAGAGTAAAGACATTTCTCCTAGACACCTCTACAATGCACTATTCACACAGTGGTTAACAATTCTACACAATGATCTAGGACACCAATTTTTTTTATAACACTAGGTCTCACACACATATTTGAAATGTAGAGGTAGATCTTCAATCTAGAAGAAATGCAAAGAAAAATGAGAACACATCCTTGCAACACTGAACACCACTACAACACATTGTTTCCTTTTTTTATCAAATTTTATAAAAAGAACTTGGAAACCAAGCACCAGAGACATGTTGGAAACACAAGGAAAGACAACTGAGAGAGGGGGGTGAATCAGTTCTCTTAGAAATTAAACTTGTTAAAATTATTCAACTTATTCTTAGATCTGATAAATGAACATGAAAGCATAAACCATCACCACATAAGAAACACATATAACACCAATATTTTTTATGTGGAAGCCCTGTTAGGGGAAAAACCATAGTGGAGGTTAATCCACAACATTATACCTTGTTAAAAGTATAAAAGAAAAATGGGGAATGAACATGCATTCAGGTATACTGCCTAGAGATCACTGCTCAAATACAAAAAGGCTTACTGCCCAAAGGAAGACACAATGTCTTACATAAACATTCAGACTACATCCACAAGATTTTGAATTGAGGAAATAGCATATGCTAATGCTTGATTACAATTTTAGTTAAGCACATAAACATCTGCTCATTCACTCACTCTTCTTCACACTCTGCCTCTACCTTCGAAAGATTTGAACATTATTCATGCACAAAATTCACACACTTTCCTCAAATGGTATAAACAATCGAACATATATATCTGCAACTAAGGATAACATCATCTACATCTCGGCTTTAACAAAATATAAAATTTGTACAAACTATTGGCCCAAAAGATAAATAATTATCAATGTACATCAACCAATGTCGGCCAAAACATAGTAAGGAACCCAAAACAACATTCTCAAACATGAAACATCTTAAACAATTATGCCTCGAAGATCCACAACACGCTACAATCACCCTGTCGGCCATGATCATGAAAAACATTAACACATGGAAGAAAATCACCAATCACGAGCACAATGATCAATGAAAACGTACAACACAGATAGATCACAATCTAGAAAGATCCAAAATCATCATGAATCACCACAAAAGCATCCACAACAACTCAAGTTACTATAATTGCATCATCTTCTTTCAAGAACACCAATTGAAGCAATAAAATAACTGTCAGAACATAGATACTCATAACTCAATAAAATATTTATGTGGATCTTTGAAAATTCATGTGGATAAACTAGATATACTCATCAAAAAACCCTTTAATCCACAAGCTCTAATCATTAATATACTGAGCTAGTCACCAATTTGAACTTCACTGCATCACGACAACCTACAACTTATTTGATTACAATTTTCTCAATATCCTCAACATATAAGGCCTTAAAGATATTAATGTCAATAGTGTTGACATCAATGACAACCACATATTGGAAATATCCAACAATGTCCCCTTTTGGCATTGATGGAAATGCATGATGTGAAAAACACCATCAATGCAACTTTCTCTTAGCACTTTCTCCTCAGATTCTGACTCTTTTCTCCTCAACTCTTTCACAAATTTTCACATGAATCTTCTCCCCCTTTGGCATCAATGACAAAGATACACATTATCTTTCTCCACATAAGATCTGAACCACATTTTTTAACATTTGACTACTCCCCCTGAGTAGTAGCCACCTCAACATCAATCCAGATCAAGATATGACTATGAAATGCACAGAATGATGCAAGAAAATGCATCTTAATTCTAATTAGGATAGGTAATCACCCCCAGCTTCCCTTTGAGATACTCAAAAGTATCCTTAGGCAAGGGCTTGTTAAAGATATCTGTAATCTATTCCTTAGTAGACACATATTCCAATCTGGCTTCCTTTTTACTCACCTTCTCTCTCAAAAAGTGAAACTTGATAGATATATGCTTGGTTTTTGAATGCAGCACCAGATTCTTAGAAATATTAATTACACTTGAATTATCATAGAATATAGCAATAGGTTCATCATACACAACTCTGATATCTTTCAACATCTGCTTCATCCACAATACTTGAGTACAATTGTTAGCAACAACAATGTATTATGCCTCTGCAATAGATAGAGAAATGGCATTTTGCTTCTTACTTAACCATGAAATTGACTTCTTTCCCAAGAAAAATGAACCACCACTAGTACTCTTTCTATCATTCACATCTCTTGCCCACTTAGCATTAGTAAAGGCACTCAAAGTAAGGTCATCTTCTTTAGGATACCATAGGCCAAAATCAACTATCCCCTTCAAGTACCTAAAAATCCTCTTCACAACTATCACATAAGATTCCTTAGGATTAGCTTGAAATCTTGCAACAATGCATACAACATTCATGATATAAAATCTAATTTGAGTCAAATAGTGCAATCCACCCATCATGGATATGTATGTATTCTAGTTTTTTTTAGGAGAATCATCATCTTGTGTCAACTTACATCTGGTCACCATAGGTGTACCAACTAGCTTTGAATCTTCCATACCAAACTTCTTTATCAATTCTTTCACATACTTGGATTAAGATATAAAGATCCATTTATCTAGCTAAGTAATTTTCAATCCCAGAAATAATTTCATTTCTCGAATCATAGACATCTCAAATTCACTCTACATCTCATTAGGAAACTTCATGCACAAACTATCATCTCCTCCAAAAATGATATCGTCAACAAAGACTTCAACAATCAAATATTTATCTTGATCAATCTTGAAATACAAATTACTATTAGTAGTACCTTTATTAAATCCAAGCTTCAACAAATACTTTTCCAATCTAGCATACCATGCTCTTGGGGCTTGCTTGAGTCCATACAATTCTTTCTTCAACTGACAAACCATATCTCCCTGATCAGTCGATTGAAATCCATCAAGGTGCTCAATATACACTTCTTCTTCTAGTTCACTATTTAGAAATGTTGACTTGACATCCATCTAATAAACCTTGAAGTTTTTGTAAGCAACATAAGGAAGAAATAGTCTCACAGCTTTAATCCTAGCAACAAGACCAAAAGTTTCTTCAAAGTCAATTCCTTCCATCTGAGAATATACTTTACAAACAAGTCTTGCTTTGTTTCTAAAAACTTCACCTTGCTCATTTAGTTTGTTTCGAAAGACCCATTTAGTTCCAATTACATTTTTGTCCTTAGGTCTAGGAACAAGAATCCATGTATCATTCTTCTCAATCTACAGTAGTTCTTCTTTCATTGCTTCCACCCAATGTTCATCTTTGCATGGTTCATTGACACTGTTAGGCTCAATCTTTGAGATCAAACAATATTCTTCTACAATTCTTCCCCTGGTTTGAACTCCTTTGTTCTTATCACCTATAATCTAATCTTTTGAATGATTTAGTCTTACATACCTTGTAGTTTTGGGGTGTTCTTGAACTTTGGGCTCTTCTGATCTCTCTTTTGCACTTCCACTAGTTCCTTCCTCTTGATTTTCCTGATTCACCAGAATGATTTGAACTTGATTTGGAGTCTAAAATTTCTTTCCTTTATTTGAACAATCATTCTGATCATCTGAATCATATCCACAAGTTCTGGATGGTCTAACTATATCTTCATCAACCTTGACATTAGCACTTTCAACTACTTTCTTCAATCTCTTATTGTAGCACCAGCAGGCCTTGCTTTTAATAGAATAACCAAGAAATATTCCTTCATAACTTCTAGCATTAAACATTTCTATATCTTCATCTCTTTTGATATAGCATTTACTCCCAAAGATCTTGAAGTATCTAGCATTAGGCTTATGACCATACCATAGCTCATAAGGATTCTTACCGATATCACCTTTGACTTGTACCTAGTTGAGAGTGTAAATGATAGTACTCACAACTTCTCTCCAATAGATATGAGGAACATTTCCTTCCAACATCATAGTCCTAGCAGCTTCTTCAATTTTCATGTTCTTCCTTTCCACAACTCCATTTTTTTTGAGGGGTCTGTAGGGTAGATAATTGTCTCTTTATCCCATGCTCTTCACAAAAATAATTAAACTCACCGGAAGTGAATTCACCACATTTATCTGATCTCAGACATTTAATCTTCAAACCCGTCTCTATCTCAACCATAGTGTTGAAAATCTTGAATTTCTCTAGAGCTTCATATTTTTCCCTTAAGAAAGTAACCCACATCATTCTAGAATAATCATCAATAAGTAACATGAAATAATTGTATCCTTGAAAATTTATGATTCTAGCTCCAACACTTCATTTGAAAAATGTTGTTTGCTCTGGAATGAAACTCTAGTTTGCTTCCCTAACTGACATTCCTTTCATATGGTATTAGTAGGTTTTACCAACTTAGGAAGATCTCTCACTTCCTGAATAGAACTTATCTTGATAATATTGTCAAAGTTTACATGACACATTCTCCTATGCCACAACCAACTTTCATCAACTTAAGCAATCAAACAACTTTTACTAGTAGCACTTAGGTGAAAGATATTACCTTCTATTTTTGTACCAAATGCAATCACATTTCCAGAACTCCCTAATATTCTACTCTTTTCATTCTTGAATTGAAGATTGTATCCCTTGTCAACCATCTATCCAACACTTAAGAGATTATGCTTCAAACCTTCCACATATAGAACATCATCAATATTATGCTTACCATCAAGAGAAATGGATCCTCTGCCACAGATTACACTAGCTTTGTCATCACCAAATCTTAAAACACCACCATCATACTTTTCCAAGCTTACAAATTTACTTTTATCACCTATCATGTGATGGGAGCATCCATGTCAATCACCCATTCATCTTTTTCTTCAACTTTGGCAGCTAGAGCTTTCTCCACATTTTTGCAACTAGGAAATTCAGTAGGCACTAGATTATTTTCCTTGATAGCAATAAATACCCATTTGTCCTCACTTACATTTCCTTTATCAAATTCATCATTTGTCACACCTTCATCAACAGCATAATAACACTTTCTTTGGAATCTAGGATTGTTAGATCTTGGCTTAGGAACTCTTTCCAAACACCTTGATGCAAAATGACCTATCTTATTGCAAGAAAAACATTTAATAGGAAATTTCCCTTTATACTTACCTTCTCCTCTGGCTTCCCTCTTGATAATAAGTGCTTAAAGCTCATCTAGTTTTCTCTCTTCTTCTTCAATCTCTCTCATTTCCTCCTCATACTTGAACATTTTTCTAGAACTTTCTCTCGGATCATATCTCTGCTTATCTTTTCTAGAGATAGTAGCTTTGAATGAAAATTCTATCTTACGAAGAGAATCACTAAAATCACTTAACTCAAAAGTAGTAAGCTTACCAATCAACATGCCTCTAGTTACATTTTTCATAGTCTAGATCTCCTCAATAGCAGTAGCCTTGGCTTTGTATGCAGTAGGCAAGTATCTAAGCACTTTAGCAACAATCTCTGATTCTTCCAATGTTCCACCAGGACATCTGATACTACACACAAGTTCATTCACTCTCTGCATAAAAGAAGTGATGTTCTCATCTTCACCCATTCTCAACATTTCATATTTCCCTTTTAGGCTTTGCATCTTAGCAATCTTCACATGTGCATCACTTTTAGGAAAAATTTCCAACTTTTTCTAGATCTCATAAGCAGTCTTCAGCTCCATTACATTTGTCATCTCAGAATCAGTTAGAGCACTCAACAATGCTTCCTTAGCCCTTATATTGTACTTGACATCCTTAATCTTAGTAGTAGTAGAAGGACCCTTCTTTGGGATGATATACCTATTCTTTGTAATGTTCCAGTAAGGTTCACCAATGCATCTCAGATGACACTCCATTCAAGTTTTCCATAGAGAGTAATTAGTTCCATCAAATCTCAGACTATCCTTCTTATATTTCGCCATCTCGGATCACCTCGAGCTATTAAACTTCTTCTGAGGAACTTGCTCTAATACCAATTGTTGGCAACACAAGGGTAGACACTAAGAGGGGGTGAATAAGTTGTCTCAAAAATTAAATTTATTAAAATTATTCAACTTATTCTCAGATCCGATAAATAAACATGAAAGCATAAACCATCACCACATCAGAAACACATATAAGACCAAGATTTTTTACATGGAAACCCTGTTAGGGGAAAAACCATGGTGGAGGTTAGTCCACAAGATTATACCCTGTTAAAAGTATAAAAGAAAAATGGGGATGTACATACATTTAGGCACACTACCTAGAGCTCACTGCTCAAATAAAAATAGGCTTATTGCCCAAAGAAAGACACATTGTCTTATAGAAACATTCATATTACATCTGCAAGATTTTGAACTAAGAAAATAACATCTGATAATGCCTGATTACAGTTCTGATTAAGCTCATAAACATCTGCTCATTCACTCACTCTTCTTCATACTCTACCTCTACCTTTGAAATATTTGAACATTATTCACAAAAAATATTCACACACTTCCCTCAAATGATATAAACAATCGAACATATATATCTACAACTAAGGATAACATCATCTACATGTCAACTTTAACAAAATATAAAATGTGTACAAACTGTCAACCCAAAACATAAATAATTATCAATGTGAATCAACCAATGTCAGCCACAACATAGTAAGGAACCCAAAACAACATCCTTGAACATGAAAGATCTTAAAAAATTATGCCTCAAAGATCCACAACATGCTACAATCACCCTATCAGCCATGATCATGAAAAACATGAACACATGAAAGAAAATAACTAATTGCGAGCACAACGATCAATGTAGACGTACAACATAAATAAAGCATAATCTAGAAACATCTACAAGCATGCTGAATCACCACAGAAACATCTGCAATAACTCAAGTTACTAGAATCATATCATCTTCTTTCAAGAACACCAACTGAAGCAACAAAATAACTGTCAGAACACAGATACTCATAATTCAATCAAATCTTTATGTAGATCTTTGAAACTTCACATGGATAAATTATATATACTCATCAACAAACACTTTAATACACAACCTTTGAACATTAATATACTGAGCTAGTCACCAATCTGAAATTCACTGCATCACGACAACCTACAACTTATTTTATTACAATTTTTTCAATATCCTCAACATATACAACCTTAAAGACATTAATTCCAATAGTGTTGACATCAATGAAAACCACATATCAAAAATATCCAACAAGACACATCATCATAATCTTCATCACTTCCTCATCACCACCAAGCCAGCTACAACATAGTAACTCAACCACATATCCATAGTCAGAAGCTCATTTTAAAGAAACAATAAAGATCAATACCAATAACTTTACTAATGAAAACATAATGAAAATAATCAAAGCATGGATAACATCAACTTCTCACACTCTTGGAACAATCTCACCTAATAATAGAGATCAACGACAACACCAACTACTCATACTTGCAACAAAGATAAGAAAGGAAAGAATGAAAACACATCCTACTATGTGTACCATAGAATATTTGGACATACTACTGATGAATGTGGTTCTTTCAAAAATAAATTGAAATATTTTGACCCTTACATGATTGAATGTTAGGTATTTTCTTTGCTCCTTGCCATGCAGTAGTTGTAGTATCACACATTCTCACTACCATGCATGGAGGGTGTAAATTAGGCTTTATGCAATCAGATATCATCTCACAAGGATCAATATATCATCATCCATTTTGGGCTCCTCGTTGTTCCTATAGTTGGGGGGAAAGGGTTTATCTAGCCTTATGTTAGGTGCATTCATTCTAGAAAGGGATCCTTTTGTGTCTCCTTAAAATGTTAGCGTAGAAAGTACACTAACATTTTAAGGGGGGACACATAGTCCCCCACTGATTATTTGCATAAGAAATGGTCCCTTTTTAGTGATGATAACATACATCTCATAGAGAGTGTAACATCTTCAATGGAAGTGTGGCCTTTTCAATATATTCTGTTTCTCCTTTGTGGTGATATTGGGCTTGGTACCCTCTAAGTGTGACCTTTCTTGGCATATGATGTTCCCTCTGGTGGTAATGTTAGGGATATTAAATTCCCTAAGGTGTGAGTCTTCTATTCCATGACTAGTTCTCTCTTGTTGGTGATGTCATGTGTGATATTCACTAAGGTGTGAACTTTGATGTATTGAGAAAATCACCTTTTGTGGTGGTGTTATTTATAACACCCCTTGAGGTTTTGGCCTTATCTTGTCATCATTTATGCTCCTTCTTAGGAAATTTTCTACACTTTATTAGGTGAGTTTGGAATTTATTTGCTTCACTTTTTTCACACACATTGGATATTGACATTGACATTATTTTTACTTCATTTTGTTCATGATTTCTTGGTATAACATATTGATCATTTTATGGCACATTATTACTCACCTTTTCTCTCAAAAAAGGAAACTTGCTAGATATATGCTTGGTTTTTGAATGCAGCACCAGATTCTTAGAAATATTAATTGCACTTGAATTATCATAGAATATAGCAATAGGTTCATCATACACAACTCTGATATCTTTCAACATTTGCTTCATCCATAATACTTGAGTACAATAAACATTATTAAAATTGTTCAACTTATTCTCAGCTGATAAATAAACATGAAAGCATAAACCATCACCACATCAGAAACACATATAACACCAAGACTTTTTACATGGAAACCCTGTTAGGGGAAAAACCATGGTGGAGGTTAGTCCACAAGATTATACCCTTTTAAAAGTATAAAAGAAAAATGGGGATGCACATACATTCAGGCACACTACCTAGAGCTCACTGCTCAAATACAAATAGGCTTATTTCCCAAAGGAAGACACATTGTCTTACATAAACATTCATATTACATCCACAATATTTTGAACTAAGAAAACAACATCTGATAATGCCTGATTATAGTTCTGATTAAGCACATAAACATCTGCTCATTCACTCACTCTTCTTCATACTCTACCTCTACCTTCAAAATATTTAAATGTTATTCACACAAAATATTCACACACTTCCCTCAAATGATATAAACAATCGAACATATATATCCACAACTAAGGATAACATCATCTACATGTCAGCTTTAACAAAATATAAAATATGTACAAATTGTCAACCCAAAACATAAATAGTTATCAATGTGAATCAACCAATGTCGGCCACAACATAGTAAGGAACCCAAAACAACATCCTTGAACATGAAAGATCTTAAACAATTATGCCTCAAAGATCCACAACATGCTACAATCACCTTGTCATCCATGATCATGAAAAACATGAACATACAAAATAAAATCACCAATTGAAAGCACAACAATCAATGTAGACATACAACATAAATAAACGACAATCTAGAAACATCTACAAGCATCATGAATCACCACAGAAGCATCCGAAATAACTCAAGTTACTAGAATCATATCATCTTCTTTCAAGAATACCAACTGAAGCAACAAAATAACTATCAGAACACAGATACTCATAATTCAATCAAATCTTTATGTAGATCTTTGAAACTTCACATGGATAAATTATATATACTCATCAACAGACACTTTAATACACAACCTCTGATCATTAATATACTGAGCTAGTCACCAATCTTAACTTCACTGCATCATGACAACCTACAACTTATTTTATTACAATTTTCTCAATATCCTCAACATATACAGCCTTAAAGACATTAATTCCAATAGTGTTGACATCAATGACAACCACATATCAAAAATATCCAACAAGACACATCATCATAATCTTCATCACTTCCTCATCACCGCCAAGCCAACTACAACATAGTAACTCAACCACATATCCATAGTCAGAAGCTTATTTTAAAGAAACACTAAAGATTGACACCAATAACTTTACTAATGAAAACATAATGAAAATAATCAAAGCATGGATAACATCAACTTCTCATACTCTTGGAACAATCTCACCCAATAATAGAGATCAATGACAACACCAACTACTCATACTTGCAACAAAGATAAGAAAGGAAAGAATGAAAACACATCCTACTATGTGTACCATAGAATATTTGGACATACTACTGATGAATGTGGTTCTTTAAAAAATAAATTGAAATATTTTGACCCTTACATGATTGAATGATAGGTATTTTCTTTGCTCCTTGCCATGCAGTAGTTGTAGTATCACACATTCTCACTACCATGCATGGGGCATGTAAATTAGTCATTATGCAATCAGATATCATCTCACAAGGATCAGTATATCGTCATCCTTTTTGGGCTCCTCTTTGTCCCTATAGTTGGGGGGAAAGGGTTTATCTAGCCTTATGTTAGGTGCATTCATTCTAGAAAGGGATCCCTTTGTGTCTCCTTAAAATGTTAGTGTAGCAAGTACACTAACATTTTAAGGGGGGACACATAGTCCCCCACTCATTATTTGCATAAGAAATGGTCCCTTTTTAGTGATGATAACATACATCTCATAGAGAGTGTGACATCTTCAATGGAAGTGTGGCCTTTTCAATATATTTTGCTTCTCCTGTGTGGTGATATTGGGCTTGATGCCCTCTAAGTGTGACCTTTCTTGGCATATGATGTTCCCCTTGGTGGTAATGTTAGGGATATTAAATTCCCTAAGGTGTGAGTCTTCTATTCTATGACTAGTTCTCTCTTGTTGGTGATGTCATGTGTGATATTCACTAAGGTGTGACCTTTGATGTATTGAGAAAATCCCCTTTGTTGTTTTTTATAAATCACCTTTTGTGGTGGTGTTATTTATAACACCCCTCGAGGTTTTGGCCTTATCTTGTCATCATTTATGCTCCTTCTTAGGAAATTTTCTACACTTTATTAAGTGAGTTTGGAATTTATTTGCTTCACTTTGTTCACACACATTGGACATAGTGGTGCATTGACATTGGCATTTATTTACTTCACTTTATGTACAGATGTTGGACTTAGTGGTGCATTGATATTGACATTATTTTTACTTCATTTTGTTCATGATTTCTCGGTATAACATATTGATCATTTTATGGCACATTATCAAGGTTTTCAAGGAGTTCAACTATTTTTTATGGTTGTTAATGGGTACACATTTGGTGAATACTGAACTTCACTAGACCTTGTGTGTTTCTCATTTTGATACTTCACCTTAGGTGCTCACCTAGTGAATATTGGACTTCACTACATCTTATGTTGCCTTAGTTTATGATTCACCTAAAAAATATCATAATTTTCTATTGTGTTAGTCATGAATTCCTTTGCATGGACACCTAGCATAATGCAGCTTGCTAGCCAATAGATCCATGTGGTTCATGAGTGATGAGGCATAACAAAACTTTCTAGTTCTAATGGAAGAATTTCTTTATTTTATGGATGACATTTGGCATTTGAGATAATTTAAGATTGAGGTCCCTCTTTGCCTTAATAACTCAGATCCCTTTAGTACTAACCTTGTGCTTTTATTATGTGTCTTTTGTGTGTTTTTTTTGTGTTTGCATCATGTTTTCATCATGTTTTTGTCCATTTCATTTCCTTCTATATATTACCTTATGTCATATGTTTTCATCATGTATGCTTCATATTTTTTGACATGTATGTTTGTGTATGTTGTCTTGTTCCATTGCATACATGTGTGTTCCTTTGTGATCATGTTGGTTTTTCATGGGACCTTAGATCCTAGGGGCTTGTGCACTCCCCCTAGATCCTTTTTCATCCTATCTTTTCAACATTTAGACAATTAGACCCATCTTGACATAGATTTTCTACTTTAGTGTGAGTCTAAGCATAATTTCATACTCTCACTACAGTGGGGACTAAATGTAACATCAAAAATTGTCACCCTTGACAATTTCACACTATGTTTTTCTCCCCCTTCAATTATTGGACCTAATTGAACCCATAATTTCCTAAATTATGCATTCTATGGCTTATTTTTAAAAGTTGTCAATAAATTGCAAGTGGAAAATAAATGCAATCACCTAGTACTTTTTCCTTCAAACCTTATTTTCTAAAAAATAGGGTTGGGACACAGATGCCTTATGACAAAAACATCTCCCTATTTTTCTTGGTCACAAATTTGAATATGTCAATGTCATTATTTTACCATTTTAAATTTAGGTTGCAAATGTTGGATATGGGGATCTAATTTGCGAGAAATTGAATAAATACCTCTAAATACCTATTTATTGCATCATTTGAAATATAGCAAAAAAAAACTAAGAAAAATAATTATTATCAAGAAAACTATCAAGCAAGTCAAGAGTAGCATTTTAGAGATTTATTGTAATGATTCAAGATCCAAGCATCATGTCAAATTCTATGTGATGCATTTTCATGTTTCATTTTTTGAAGGATAATAGTGAAAATCTCAATTATGAGCTAATGTGCATGACTTCAGTCGTTCCTATCATTTATACTTTTATCATTGACATTGCTAGTGTGAAAGTGGAAACACTAACATGAGGTTTGACTAAGGCAAGCCCCTAAATGGAACAACCCTTCCTCTCTTTATGAATGTGTAGGTTTCAAGTTGGGAGGAGATTGAAGGAAGCTTGAAGATCCATTTTCTAGTGTTGCATTCAAAACCCTACACCTTGACAAGCCACAAAAACTCACCTATAGAATTATCTGATAGTGATCTAATTTGTAAGCAAGAAAATCAGAGGATTGTGAAAATAGATCTCGAATATCCCTTCAAGGACATAGATTCCCTTGGGTAGCTCTATTCTCTTAATCAAACCATCTTTGAATTTATAAGATAGTTGCATAGAGCTCTTCCCTTCTCAATTTTGCTTGTGAATTTCTATTATAATATCTCAGTTGTTGGCATATTGCATTTTCATAATAGGTTACATTGTCTAATTAGGTTAATCAAGGAAAATAAATTCCAATTCATATCTGACCCCCACAAAGATGTAGATCCAGTTTTTATTAACTCACCATCAATTAATTGACTTGTTGGTCTGCATTCAATGACTCTATAGAAAAAGAAAATTTTGATCCTAGGTTCTTTGCATTGACTTAGGATCCTCCCCCTTTTTTTCTATGTTTTAATGATAAAATTTAGGTGTTGGTGTCATTGAAACAATTTTACAATATTTTTGACATGAGTATGAATGTATAAATTTAATTATACTCATTCTTTATTAATTCACACCATTAGGTATTTGCAAATAATCAATATATTTCTTTTTTTATGCTACAGATTGATGAAAGCAATCCACTCTAAGGATAAGCCTCTCTTAATGATTTTGAGTGTCACAAGCAAGAAATAGACTACCACAACATTGTAAGTGTGTTTATTATTTTTGTGTCATTTAAAAAAAAAAAAATGTTATAGAGATTAGCATAGTATCCAATTTTATAATTTATTTATATAGGTTGAGCAAAAATATAGTGAGGGGTGAGGGAGATCAAACCAATGCAAGGTGACAACTAATTTATGGATTTAATTTTCACTTCCTAACCAATATACAAGATGTTAAATTTTTTATTCATATTATTTGCTACATATATGGAGAAATTTTATGTGCATTGTAAGATAGAAAATTGTTGTCGCTTATGGTTTAGGACATAGGAAAAAAATCTACTATACTCCACATTCAAGGAAACCCTAGAGATCTCAATCTAAGATATGAAAAAGGGGAAAGAGACCTTGTAATAGGGATGTCCTAGGGTCTGATTCTAAACTAATAATTCTTGGGAAAGATTAATGAAATGCAAGATCTAATGTTTAAATCTAGTGATGCATGAAACTTGAATGAATGACCTAGAAATGCAAGTAAACTAGAACAAAAAGCCACTAAAAACCTCACCCTAACTAATTTTGAAGTTATGCCAATTTGGGAGATTTAGTCCTAGACTAGGTTTTCTATGCCAAAACTAAAATCTGACAATTTGAATCTCCATAAACCTTGAAAATTGATTGTACAAGGAATTATACACCCAAGGTGGTGTATCAGTCCCAATGTGCTCTTTCAAAGGGTTATGACCTGATTCTGCTCTCTAATCTCTGCTCTTTTAGTTCCACTTTGTCTCTGGATCTAAAAATTTGATTTTAGACCTATAGAAGACTTTCTGTGAAGATGAGAGCCTTGTGACAGCTTGATGACTCTCTTCAACCTTGCAACCTAATATTCAAAGGATATTCAAGCTCCAAGACACCTAGATCTACAATCACACATGTAAAGAGGAGAAAATGTTGTTGATTGTTAGTAAATAGGGGTTTTCCTTGGTCAAGCCCCTTTGAGGTAATTAAACAAAAATGATGAGATAATGAAATAAGGACATGGAACATGAAACATGGAACATAAAACATGAACAATGATACCTTGAATGATGTCTTGTAAATATACAACTCAATGAATTGGACATGAAGGATATAGATCTAGATCTTGAAATAAGTGTAGAACAATGCTTAATCTTGGATCTTGAATGCAACATCACAACACTAGCTTAACAACATGCTTGATGCTTGATAACCTTGATATGATGATGGATCTTGGATTGCTACAATAATTGATGAAGAAATATGCCCTTGAATGCCTTAGCAATGCTCTTGTAAACTCTCTTGATGCTCATGTGAAGTCTTGAAATGCTTAACTCTTGAGTGCTTGACTTGATATCATGAAGGATGCATCTTGCTTAGGTGAAATAAGGATTTGAAAGCTTTTTTATGTAGGAAGTTCCTCCAAGTTACTATTTATTAGATCCCAGAGGCTGACATTCATAAAATTTGAATTTAAAACCCTAATTTCTCATTTAAAACTCAAAAAAGGGGCCAAATGGGACCCATACGCCATATGTGGCATATGGGTAGGTGGGACTCATACCCCCAAGGTGGCGTATGGGTCCCACAAGGTATTTTTAGAGAGAAAGTGTCATGGAGTTAAGAAATTAAGTCTATTTGTTGATCTTATCAAGATTTTGGTTGAAATAAGCTTTGAGATGCATAATATAGGGTGTTAGGGGCCTATTAATGATGATATAAAGGTCATAAATGCAAGATGACCCAAAAATCAATGTAAAAGTGTAAATAAATATACTTTACAACATCAAATTAAGGTATAATTAAGCCTATTTAGCTTAAAAGTTCCCTAAATCCAATGCAAATGTGTACAACACAATAAAACACTAGATTAAGGAAATGTTATGTCCAAGGGCCCTAAATATAATGTGAAGGTGTAAATGTATACAATTAACAACACTAAATTAAGGTAAAGTTAGGTTTATTTAGCTTAGAAGGGACCTAAATACAATGTAAATGTGTACAACACATTACCACACTTAGATCAAGGTGACATTAGTCTCATTTTAACATTAATCATCCCCAAATAAAGAAAGAAAAGGGCTAATTTTTCTATTGCCACATTTAGCTCCCACTTTAGTGAGAGGATGTTCAAGCGTACACTAAAGTAGGCATTCAAGAGGGGTCCAAGCGTACCAATGCGGGCGAGAAAGGATGACAAAGATCAAAGGAGGTGGCTAAGCCCCAAGGATCCAAGATCCTATGCCAAACAAACATAAGGATGAAAGGACATGAACAAGTTGTATGATATGTAGCAAAAAAAGATACGCAAACATGCAATGTCCATAACTAAAAGAAAGAAAAAAGCAAGTGAAAATAAAAAGAGGTAGATAAAGCATCAAACTTTTATCCAACACAATGTGGATCAAATCTAGGCTGTTTTTCCAAAGATGTATGCTCACTCTGAAACAATGAAACTTCAAGCTATTTGCTAGGTGAGTATCCAAAAGGGTGAGACACATGATTGGTATGTGCTCACAAACATGAGTGGCTAAGGGGAGTCATGCCTACATTAGCTCTTGTACAACTGGACCAAAGCTATACCTCCTAATAACTTTGATAAGGTGCCACACAATAATGATCTTCAAGCTTCATGAGACAAGAAAAAAATTGTATGCTTGGACCTCATGAACAAACAATGAAATTTGAGCTTCATGAGGTAGGAAAAGCTTCATATGCTTGGAACTCATGAACAAACAAGATGGATCCATAGGAATACAAAGTGTGTTATGCATGCTAGCCATATAAAAAATAGTGTAAGGTGCATTTGAAGGGATTTTTCTTAATTCATGCAAGGTCTCTTCTTAGGGAACATCGTGCCTAATGTCTCCAAGAGAGGAAAAGTTAAAGAAATATCACACTCTTAGAGGAAATCAAACCCAATGACACCACCAAGAAAAATATGCATCACAGGAAGAAAGAAAATCACGCAGTGAAACATGCGTATCGATGTATACCCCCACTTTAAAAAGATTGCGAACATCATTACTGTGAGCAATTGCTTTAAAGTAGAAGAAGAGGTGAGATATTTTTTAGAAAGCCCTATGCAAGGTCATATGTTTCTAATAAGTTACGTCATGAAGAGGGGAAGGGGTTGCCCAAAAATGTATAACTCAATACATCACATGCGAGCCAACTTAAGACATATCGCCCATATCCCAAGCTTGTTCTTATATGTACATGAAAGGTGGGAAACTAGCCAAAAGAGACAATGACAAGTGACATATGACAAGGCTACTGAACCCCTTGCCCCCACTTAATGCAAGACAAGGATGAGCTGAGATGATTGATGAGAAACATAATAGAATGAAAATAAATCTCAATTAGAAGAAATCGGTTCCTCAACACAAGGAAGAGCACCATGTTCCTTAAGACGTTGAATTCTATTAGACAAAGCCTTACATTCATTAGTAGCATGACCATGAACTCTATGATATGTACAAAATGAACTCTTGTAGTAAAATTTCTTCCATGTTCTTAGAGGGAGAGAGATCAAATCATCTTGGAGGAGTCTCAACAAGATACCTTCTTGACCAAAAGTAGAGGATGTTGCTTTATTTTGTGACAAAGATATATCTTTTGATTAGTACAAGATGCCATACTTACGCAAGTCTCTTTAGACTATGAGATTTTATTTTCTCCATTACAGGAGGGTGTAAAATCTAATGAATTTAAATAATTAGTGTTTTTTGTGATGACATTGACATTAAGCGAAGATTTCTTTGTTTGTTTCATTTCTTGCAAAGGATAACAATCAAGACCACTAGTGTCTATCAGTTCAAGATTTAGTAATGTTAAACCTAGCTTAGAGGAATCTTTTGTAATAGTGTTTATATTAATTGAAGGCTTGTTCTTTCTTTTGAGGGACAATAACCAAGACCACTAGTCTTTTCATGCATGTGAGGTTCTATAGGGACACAAATACCTTGTTCTATAGCACCACATCCTTTTCCACTATAACCAAATTGTTTCATCATTTCATAAGCTTTTCCATAAAGCTTCTTCTTCTCTTTTGGATTCAGTGATTTCTCATAATCAACTTCATCAAATTTTGTTGTGTCATTTGTTGTCTTTTGTTCTAAAGTTGTTGAGGTGGATGCTTTCAAAGGGTCTTTCAAAAATTTTGTTGATATTACCACTTTTTCTTTTCCCTTTTCAGAGTCTTTGTTTATGATCTTGTATTATCCCATGAATGTTGACTCAAAGTCTAAGGAAACCCTAATCATCTTCTAATAGCTTTGTGACTTCCTTAATGTGTTTTTCTTGGTATATATGTTTAACAAGTTCTACTTCTATAGTTGGTGTCAATATTTTCAAAGGATTTTCCATATTTTTCTCAATGTTTAAACAATTGTTTGGTTAAGGGTCACCTTTGAGTGTGTACACCTTGTTGTTGTAGACACACTCCATTACATGATGAAGAGTAGATGGCACACCTGTGAGGCATAGCTAATATTTATCTGCTTGTGAATGAAATGGTATGTTTATTTAATTTGAAAATAAAGTATTTTAAATCTTATAATAATTTGGCATTAAAGAATTTTAATGTTATAATTAATATTTTGAATTATAATCTTCAAAAGTACTAATGTTTCCAATAAAATGTTGCAAGTGGGAAGTCCCAGTCCTTAAGGTTTGGAGACAAAGCACAAATGCTAAATGTTTATTATTGGGTTTTAGTGTTGAAAATATAATTTCATTTTGTGTGTGAAGAGGAAATGTGTTTTCATTTTGATTACCCCTTTTATTTGGATATTTTATTAAGGAAATTAAAAATTTGTGAGTCATCTTATTTTCAAAAAGGAAATTTGAATGTTTGGGGGAAAAGGAAATGAAAGTTTTTTCTCTTTATTTATTTATAGATTACTTTTGGATGGAATGGGGGGGAGGAAATGATTGGAATGAATTGGTTGTTAAATGGTAAACTTGGATAGGTTGGATGGTATTGGTAATTTTTGTGTTGTTTTTGAATTCTTGATAGTTGTTTATTGCATTGGTGGCTTTCAAGTTATTAATGAATTATTGATAGATCTTTCTTTTATTGTTGTGTATGTGTATAAGGAGTGGATCTCACCTATGAGCTGAGAGCCTCCTTCATGTGGGGTTGAGGAGGGCACAAAGCCTCTTGGGGGTGGTTGATCAATTATGAAAGTGCAAAATTTTGAATGATGTTGGAAAGCCATGCATGGCAGTTGGTTTATTGTAATGAATGGAGAGGTGGTTGGGGTAGTTTTTTCTACAACCTATTTAACTCTTTGCGATTTTTCAAATGTTTGATATGCATTGTGCCCTAGACCATATAAATTGTGCATACTTCTAAGTTGTAGATGTGTGATGGTGGATTCCTTTCTCAAGATTCGTAAGTTTTTTGGATCTGTATCAAAGTGGTTATAGTGATCGAGTGTTAAAAAATTCAAATCTTCATGTTATCTTTTTTTCCTAATTAGGTGTAATTGCTATGCACTTGTATCTAAATAGAAACTATGACTTATGCTTGGTAAGGGTTCCTTAATCTCTATGTTTTTTTATTGGGTCAGTTGTGTCTTCTTATTCAGAATCTGGTTTTATTTATCATAGTTGCTTAACTGCTCCTACATCTGTTATTGAAATGAAGTTTGATGGCTTTAATTTGATTTAATACAAGTTTATATTCTTTTCTAAAAGTATAGGTTGGCAAGAGTGTCATTTGGAAATATTACCATTTTTTTGGTTTCTCTCTGGTAAACTTAATTATTGATTTTGGACATGCATTGTTAATGTACATTTGTGGTTCTAGCATTTTTTTATATTTATTATGTCAAAGCCTGTGGTTGTACTGGTGTTTTGAAATGTTGAGATGGCTTTTCCTTTGTATCCACAACCTATACTTTGTTGTCTCAAGATAATTAACACTCCCATTTTAAATAGTTGTTCCTACTATGCCTTTATCTATATTAATATTAGCT
Organism: Sequoia sempervirens; assembly: GCA_007258455.2. Taxonomy (NCBI): domain Eukaryota; kingdom Viridiplantae; phylum Streptophyta; class Pinopsida; order Cupressales; family Cupressaceae; genus Sequoia; species Sequoia sempervirens. The sequence continues at coordinate 164,257,930 of VDFB02026320.1, read as the reverse complement.
GTGAAGAAGAAATCTTGGAGGTAGTAATGATATGTCTACAAGTTCTCTTTAAGGGAATATCCTCTAACTTATTTTTTATTTTATGAATCCTTGAAATCATTTGTTGTTCCTAGTTTATACTTTGCACGTGTGAACACCCTAGCCTATTGATGATTATATTTACTGTATTTTCCTTATGACATAAAAGCTTGTGTAGTTGTTGACTCCTCTATCTGCTTTAGCAATATGGTTTATTTTCCTAACAGTGGTCTACCCTTGTTGTTGAATGTTTCATTCATTGATAATTGTCTTATGTTGTTTTAAGGTACGTGTAGCTAATGTTATCTTCCTTTGCAATATATCAAATAGTGATGGTTATGAGACATCTCTAATTATTTAAGTTAGCGTATAATCTCCACCCTCTTTTTCATGATTCATGACTCTTATTATGTTGTTCCTATTGGGCAGCAGGGGTGCAAATACACAGCTTCACTGTTGTTATTGGACTGACAGAACAAAAAATAAACACACAAAAAATGCATAGAGTATGCACAGTGACAACAAGATAAATATACATAATTTAACTTTGCATATATTCCTTGCTTTCATCAAAATACAAAAACTAAAAGGATATTCTCTACTTTACATGAAAAAAAAATAAAACCAAACTAACTTGGACAAATGCCCAATAAAAATGGTGCTACTCTCACACCAAAATACATAAACTGCTACAATCCTATAGTTGCAGCTGACAATGCACTACATCTGCTAAAACATTCCCTATGCTACTGCTATCACTGATTCTGTGCTGAACATACTCCACTTCATTTGTTGCTGTAGGGTCTTCACTACAAAACCAAAAAAATGCCTTCAAAAAAAAAAAACTCTAATGAATACATTCTTTTTGTCTTTCTTTCATATCATGAGAATGAGCACTTGAATCAAAATTCAAACTCACCAAACTTCATTAATTGTTGTAGGTGTCCATTGGCTATAACAAGCCCAAAAAATAAGTGCACATTTTAAATTTCAAATTTATCTACCAAAATAAATACTAGGGGAATACGTTGGGATATTGCAAGTTGAAATTCTTCAACTAACATGGGGCTGAGTTGTCAAGTATGCTGACTATAGAATATAATATTCCAACACTCCCCCTTAATCTGCAAGTCAGCAATTAATCTATTGATTCCTTTCAGAGCTAATCTCTGAAGCTATCCATAATTCCAAGCCTATCTCTTAGGCATTCAAAACTATCGTAATGCTTTGGTGAAGATGTCGGTGAGCTACTGCTCAGATCTACAATACTAAAGTTCTATCTCACCTTGTTCTACCAACTCCCTTATGAAGTGATATCGAATCTCAATGTGTTTGCTCCATTCGTGGAAGGCTGGATTCTTTGTCAATGCTATGGAGGACACATTGTCACAATGAATGACTGTTCTATCAACTTGTTGCTATAAATATGCAAGGATCCTCCTCAACCAAATAGCCTGACAAGTTGCTATATTTTAGCTATGTATTTTACTTCTGCTGTGCTAAGAGAGACAATCAGCTACTTCTTTTATGCCCATGAGATTGCACTTGATCCCATGTTGAAGAAATAGCTAGATGTGCTCTTCCTATCATCCACATTTCCTGCCCAATCACTATCTATGAAACCATCCAACTTGAACTCATTAGATGATGCATACAAAATGCCATAACCAGCTATTCCATTAACATACCTCAAGATCCTCTTCCTACTTGCCAATGTGAGTCCTTAGGTTTCTCCATGAACCTAGATATAAAGCTTACTCCATACATTAAATCATGCCTAGTTGATGTCAAAACATCAAACTTCCAACCATGCTTTTGTAAAGGGTTGGGTTCACTTCCTTACTGCTGTCATTCCTGTGTAACTTTAGACTTGTTGATGTTGGTGTGGGGGAAGGTTTATTGTTATTCATTTTGAACCTTCTTAAAATCTGTTTAGCATAATTAGCTTGTGAAATAAATATGCCATGCATTGTTTGCTAAACTTCTATCCCAAGAAAATACTTCACCAAACCTAAATTTGTCATCTCAAATTCATTTTTCATCACCTCCTCTGTCATCTCAAATTATGTTGTCACTGTTACTAGTAAAAATCAAATCATCTACATTCAAAACAATAATTAAAATATCACCTTTAGCTAATTTGATGTAGAGTGTGGGCTCACTGCTGCTCTTGTTAAATCCATTGCTCAACAAATAGGCGTCTATTCTACTATACCATGCTCAAGGTGCTTGTTTCATCCCATAAAGAGATTTTTGGAGCCTATACACTTTGTCCTCTTTCCCTGGGACTTCATAGCCAAGTGGCTGCTCCACATACACTTCCTCCTTCAACACTCCATTCAAGAAGGCTGAATTTGCATCCATTTGCAACACTTTCCACTGATGTTGTGCTGCAACTACTATCACTATCCACACTATTTCTAGCCTTGCAACTGGTGCACATGTCTCATCATAATCAATATCGGGTTGTTGTTTGTACCCTTTCACAACTAGCCTTTCCTTGTGTCTTTCAATTTTCCCTTCTGCAGTACACTTGGTCTTATAGACCGACTTCACTCCAATCACTTGCTTACCCTTGGGTAAATCGGTCAACTCTCATGTTTGATTTCTCTCTATAACCTCCAACTCTTCAACCATGGCCTTACACCATTTCTCTTCTTTTACCACTTCCTCAAATTATGTTGGATCACTATAGGAGAATAGAGCAAAATCTAAATTTTCATCAAAATCATCATGTTGTGTGCTTTGATAGATCTCCCTCACACTCTTTATTTTATGTGGCATCAATGATATGAGTGTAGGGTCTGAATTTTCTTCTAAACTGCTGCTCCTCTGACCTCTAGAGCTATTGTTCTACTGACTGTCAGAGCTACTACTCAGCTGAATTCTAGAGCTGCTTGTCTATTGTCTCTGTTCAGTGCTGCCAGACTGTTGTCTTTGTTGAACACTACCAAAGTTACTGTTCTATTGCAGATCACCAAAGCTGCTATTTTCCAATGCTCTACAGTGGTTTCTTGTTGAGCTATTGCTCTCTTGAGCTCCCCCTATGTTGCTATCATCTGCAACTTCATCATCAAGGGGTATTGTAATAGAAATACCCATGGTGTCATCCACCGTTCCATCCTTGCTGATTGCAATATTTTTGGTGATGGGATTGTACAATTTGTAGAATTTTGACTCCTTACTATAGCCTATGAAGATACACTTTTCTCCTTTGTCATCAAATTTCTACCTCTTCTCTTTTGGCACAAGTGTGTATGCCACACACCCAAATATCCTTAAGTGCTCAACACTCCATTTGTTGTTTGTCCACACCTCTTGTGGAATCCTATTATAGACAGGCTTTGTGGGGCACATATTCAATATATAGACTATTGTTGCTACAACTTCTCCCCAAAATATGTGTGACAACCCTTCTGCTTTCAACATACTTGCCGCCATATCTTGAATGGTTCTATTCTTCCTTTCAGACACTCCATTTTTTTGTGGGGTATACCTAGTTATGAATTGTTTGTGAATGCTCTCATTCCTACAAAACTTCAAAAATTCATTGGAGATGTGCTCTCCCCCTCTATCTGTTCTAAGGGCTTTGATATAGTGACCACTCTCTTTCTCAACTATTTCCTTAAACCACTTAAACTTCTCAAAGGCTTCCAATATATTTTTCAAGAAATAGACCCAAATTTTTGTGCTATAGTCATCTATGAAAGTAATGAAATATGTGTTTCCAGATAAGGTAGGGGTTTTCATGGGTCCACATAAATTTGAGTGCACTAACTCAAGAGGTTTTTTTGCTCTCTGAGAATACCCAGATTGAAATGGCTGCCTATGTTGTTCAACCGCTAACTATTGTGAAATTGCTATTAGTGCCAATGAACAATGTTGTTACTAACCATCTGTTGTTCCTGTCATAGACACTATATGCATCCTAAGAGGAAATATTTTGTTTCACATCATTTGCATTGCAACCATCACTCTTTTTCTACCTCCTCTATCAAATATCTTGCACTCTCCATTCTCCATCAGGATCTTGTAACCATTTTGGACCATTTGTCCAATGCTCAATAGGTTATATTTCATTCCGGGGGCCTAATAGATATCTTGGATTTGTTACCTCTCACCATTCTTGGTTTGGATGTTGACTACACCTCTTCCAATGACGTGAACCTTCTCATCATTTCCCATTTTGATCTTATTTTTTATACTGCTTTCAATAGAGGTAAAAAAAAATTTGTTACCACTCATGTGGTTGTTGCATCCACTATCCAAGTACCATACTTCATCATTGTTGCCTTAAACAAGGTTGAAAACAATGAAAACGTTTGATTTTTTGTCATTTTTAGCTTTGTTCTCATTTGCTACATTAGCATTTTGGCCTCCATGGTCATGTTGCTTCTTTCTACACTCACTAGCATAATGGCCATATTTGTGATAGTAATAAAACTACACATTGCTCTTGTCACTCCTTTGATTCAAACTATTGTTCATCCTCTAGTTCTGGTTTTCTAACAGTGAGTTGCTTGTCCCCTTTATGTTGTCAGAACCTCCTCTTCCAGAATTGTTTCTTCCTTTTCCTCTTTGACATCTTCCTCTATTGTTTCTTCCTCTTCCCTGACCTCTTGCATTGGTCTAAGATTTGAAGGCTTGTTCTAGGGAAGGAGCAGATCTATTCAACCACTGCTCATGGGTTTGTAGTGAACCCATCAACTCATCTATGGTAATTTGAGACAAGGCTTTTTCCTCTTCAATGGCAACTGCTACATAATCAAACTTAGTAGGTAGACTTCTTAGGATTTTTTCAACAATCCTTTCCTCTTCCATTGTTTCTCCATTGACTCTCAACTGATTTGTCAAGGTGGAGACTTTAGTGTGAAAATCTGAAAGACTCATTATCTTTCATTTGTAGAGTCTCAAAATTTCTTCTCAAGAGCTGCAACTTAGCTAACCTCACTTTTTCAATCCCTTTATAACTATTTTGTAATATTTCCCAAGCTTGCTTTGAGTAATTTGTTGCTGCAATACATGGGAAGATAGCCTCACTCAAGGCTACCTCAATCAAGCTAAGGGCTTTTGCATCCTTCATACAAGTCTCCTTCAATTGATTCTTTTGTGCATTAGAAGGGGCTGCAAATGCATTTGGGTCAGCGATATCATTGAACCCATTTGTGACCAACTCCCATAGGACATTTGCAACTAAGATGGTTCTCATCTTCTTAGCCCATATGTCATAATTTTTCCCATCAAAATTCAGTGGCTGTTGCCAACCTTTGTTCTCACCTCCTGCCATATTTCTCAAATTTGAGAAGAATAAACAATGCCTAGATAACCTAGGGATTTAGCAAAGACACCCACAATAAACTTACTGCCCAAAAAAGCAGGGCTTTGATACCAATTGTTGGGCAGAAGGGGTGCAAATACATAGCTTCACTACTATTACTAGACTGACAGAACAAAAAATAAACACATAGAAAATGCACAGAGTATGCACAATGACAACAAGATAAACAGACATAATTTAACTTTGCATATATTCCTTTCTTTCTTCAAAATACAAAAACTCAAAGGATATTATCTGATTTACATGAACAAAAATAAAACTAAACTAACTTGGACAGATGTCCAATACAAATTGTGCTACTCTCACACTGAAATACATAAACTGCTACAATCTTGTAGCTACAGCTAACAATGCGCTACGTTTGCTAAAACATTCCTTGTGCTGTTGCCGTCACTGATTCTATATTGAACATACTGCACTTCATCTGCTCCTGTAGAGTCTTCACTACAAAACTAAAAAACTGACTTCTTAAAAAAATAAAAAAAACTCCAGTGAATACATTCTTTTTCTTTCTTTCAACTCATAAGAATGAGTGCTTAAATCAAAATTCAAACTCACCAAACTTTATTAATTTTTGCAGGTGTTTGTTGGCTGTAACAGGCCCAAAAAATAAGCACACAATTTAAATTTCAAATTTATCTACCAAAATAAATGATGGTGAAATACATTGGGCTGTTGCAAGTTGAAATTCTTTAGCTAATGTGGGGCTGAGTTGTCAAGTCTACTAACTACAAAATATAATATTCCAATAGTTCCATAATCTCTTGTTTCATAGCCTTATGGTTGTTGATTTAGGTTATGTTATGTATATTATGTTATGTCATTGATCTTTCAACATGCATTAGGATTAGGAAAATTACTTGATTTCTTACTTAACCATTAGTATGTGTATTTGTTTACAAATGTTCTATATGCGATTCTTCTCTTTTAATCGACTAAATTAGATATTGACCAAACATGGTTTGTGAAGTCCTTTTTACATATGTTTTCCATATATGTTGCACGTGACATACATAGAATTGTTTCTTGGCTAGAACGTTTCCATTCATTCCTCGTAGTCCACCTTATCAAGGAAAGTCGGTGTCTTTAGGTGATATTGTTGTAAACAATATCTCTTGTTTTCGGTTGGCATTTATCTACTTTTTCTTATTTCCTAACTGGAAATGACACTATTTTAAAAGAAACTTACTGCATTTTTTTCTTCTTGCTAACAGTTGTGGTGTTTGGTTTCTAGATTTTTATTCATTTATGAGTATAAAAGCATTTATATAAAATATACTGAAGATTTAAAGCTTGAAATTTTGTTGTTTTATATATTATGCCTACAATTGAATGAAAGCACACAGTGCGGTTAATTCAAAATACAATGAAAATGGAGTTATATCCTTAAAATTTACTAATATCTTTTGAAGATCAACATTGAAACTTGGTTAATATCGAATGTTTGAATCTTGTTGGTATTAATATTTCTTGCTTGTAGATCTAAATGATTAGAATTACCATTGTGATTTTAACCAGAAAATATTCTTTGTTCGGTTATTGTTGTTTAGTAATAAACTATTACATCTATATATTTAAATTGTTTTGATTTGAGAAGTTATTTTTGAACTAACTACTATTTTATTTAATTATTCTTAAATATCCTTAGTTTATTGTATTTTATATGCTTAGACACTTGAATATGGAAATTAATTCATGACTTATTTTAAATTACTTTAAATATATATATATATGTGTGTGTGTGTGTGTGTGTGTGCGTGTGCGCATGCGTGTGCTAGGTAATGAAAGTGTGAATAATATGTTGAGTGATGTGTCTAACATGAAAATTAAGTACCTTGTTAAGTCATTGTGGATTTTTCTTCAGTAATAGAATACATCATTTTAGATAAATTAACAGACAAACATATGTAGAATATATTTGATTAACTTATTTCCCTGATCTTGGTTGTATTTTCATGAAATTTTGAAGGGGGCATTACATAGGTATAAGAGCCCGAGGATTGTGACACTAGGGAGCTTTGGGGAAAAAGGTAGAAAAAGCAATGGGTATGGACACAATACCATGAGGAGAAGATGTTGCAATTTTGATGACATTCCAGGTCACACAAGGTAAGTGATTCCTTGAACTAGTAAGAAAAAGGTTGGTAAACTTGCTTCACAAAACTGATTTAAAGGTATTTGGTTTTGAATGCATTGAAAATTAGATATGATCACAATTAATATATCACTATTATGTGTGCAAGTGATCTCCCTTTGAATCCTTGATGATTATAATAGGAGTAAAGTGTCATCTATAGATATATGGATCTTGCTAATTATGCTCCTCAACTAATTGATTTGAAATAATTTGTTTGTATCTCCTAATAATTTAATCGATCATAGTTTGTGTTTCAAATAATGATGTGGATATAGAAATTAAATATTCTCTCCCTATTATAGAGATTGATTTGATAGATGATTAGTTGCATATAGGTGTAGTGTTGATATTAAAATAAAAGATGTGGAATATGTCACAATTAGTGATAGAATTAAGCAAGAAGATCTTAATGTAGTTTCTTTCAAGAACACATTCCTTAATTGAATAGATCTAGTACTATAAAGTTTTATAATAGATGTTGAATACTAACAATTCAGATTCTTGCAGGTAAAGGTTGGTTGTATGGTGTAGTCACATATTATTAAGAGCACTTGAAGAGCTTGAGTAATCTTCCTGTAATTAGGTATGAACACCTAATTTTTTGGGTTTAATGAGTAGAAGGAAATTTGAAAAGAGCTTGGATTTTGGTAAGTTAAAATAATGTCACATGAGTAAGTAATTCAAGGGAATTACATCTCTAAAACAGGGTTGAGATAAAGTTAAGAGTTGTATTCATCTAATTTACTTGTGATTATTGAGCTTGTTGTATTAAATGAGTTATGCAAAGATTTCACCTTCCATTGACCATAAAATTTTTATGCTAGAATGGGAATAATTCATTGATTAAGTGGTTTAGTTAATTTCTTTGATTCAATTTCTTGTTTCTCTTTTACCTTACAGCTACAATTCTTCCTGACACATGGGAAAGTTATTAATGCTCACCATCAAAATAAAAGGAAGGGTATAAGTTGTCTATTTTGAAAAGGTGAAGATGTAGTGTTATGTAGAGACTAAAAGATTATGCATCATCACCATGACTTGGTAAAGAATAATATTTCATAAAGAATAGTAGAGATTAAATATTATTTATTATTAACGTGTTTTCCTTATTACTTTTTTTATTCACAAAATCAAGTGTTCTTTTGCATTCTCATATCAAGTTATTGTATCAAGATAATTTGAGTGAAATTGATTATTAATTTATTTAAGTGCTTTTGAGTTGTATTAATGGAAAAATAGTTTGGGGGGGTAGCTTCCAAGAGGAAGATTGAGACTAGAGGAGGAGAATGTGAGGCATAGCTAATATTTATCTACTTGTAAATGAAATGGTGTGTTTATTTAATTTGAAAATAAAGTATTTTGGATCTTATACTAATTTGGCGTTAAAGAATTTTAATGTTATAATTAATATTTTGAATTATAATTTTCAAAATTACTAATGTTTCCTGTGATTGAGTCCTCCATCCATGCATCTTGTTTTGTTTTTTCTTTTCTCTATTTTGGAGAGGGGTTTTTTTCCCACAGGGTTTTTCTCCTTTTCTTCAGCTGTGAGAGATTTCTTTTTGCATTGTAAATGGGCAGCTAACATGGTTTTGTAGACGAGACCCATATTGCATCTTCATTTTGCATAATAATTCTCCCTAAGTTTGCACTTAAGGGGGGGTATTAGTGTGTTAAGTTTATCTTAGGGTAAATTAATCAGGCAGTTTTATTCCCCTTATCGGGTAGTTGTTTACCCGTTACCTATTTCACGGCTTTAAAACCCTGTACCATATGTATATTAAGCATCTCATTTTTATTCACTCATATTTGGTGAAATGGACTTGTGTTGCCTCTCTTGTTTCTCGTCAAGCTGTTTTGTTGCAGATGTTGCTCCTAGGAGGTGGATGACACCAACATGGTATTAGAGAAAACCATTCAACAATCCTTCCTTGAGAGTTTTCATCGAGTGTTTGAGATTACTTATTTTCCTGGAATTTGAAATTTATTAAATTTCAAATTTTCCTTTTAGTCTTCTTTTTCCTGTTGTTCATGATTGTTGGCTACGAGTTTGATCTTTGGAGGACGCAATTTAAATTTCTAGGTGTGATCTCCTATTTTCGGTGTGATTTGCTTGATCGGAAATGTGGTTTTTGGAGGCATTCTTCCTTGTTGCACTAGGTGTTGTGAGGGGTGAGTTCTTGGCATTGGAATCCTTTGAAAGGACCTCAATTTTTTGTTTACACTAAAAATTTAGGGTTCAAGTTGTTGTGTAGAGTGGAGTGGGCCACATTTGAAGTTGCCTCTAGAAAATTAATCCCACATTGGCAGCGTGGGGAAATTTTTTTCTATTTAAATAGCATTGCAGTGCCTTTGATTTTGTGAGAAAGTATCACAAGAGGCTATCTTGATTTTGTGCTTGGAAAGTGATTTGGCTTGGTGATTTGGTGTGAGAACCCAATTTAAGGTATTTATTTTTTTGCTGAATTTTTTTTTGAGATTCTCAGCCCTTCTTTTGCATTATTGCTTCCTAAAGTATTTTTGGAAGGCTTCATTTGAAGTATTTGGGAGTTTATAATTGTTGTTGAAGGTTAATGTCTTTGTATTCTTGGAGATTTGTCATAGTTCATTATGGAGTTTTCATTTCATCTTTTTGTGATTATGTTGAAAAGGGGAAATTATAAACAATAGAAAGATGGTATCATAAAACATCTCAGATGGCTTCATTTGTTGCCACATTTATATAATCTTGTTCCCCTTCTTGGTACTGATAGTAAGAAATTTGCATGGAATTACAAAAGGGATCATGTCCTAGGAGTTAGTGCAATGCATATGGATGATGCCACTTGAATGTTATTGATCAATTTTAGTGTCATATTTTTTGGACTAAAATTTTGGAAATACATGGGGATCTTGATACTTAGCTATTCCCAATTGATCCTATTTCAGATTTTCTTGTGCCTCTTCATTTTTCAGAAATGATACCCTATGATCACACTACTATGCAGGAGTTTAAAGTTTTGGAATACTTTGAATCTTCATTTGAGGATGACAAGGGTTCTTCAGAAGCTCCTTCTTCTCCATCAGGGACAATTGATGTACCTTCACCTTTAGTGATTCATTATGCAGAGTCATTGATTAAAGATCCTATCATTTCTATTTAGTAGAACCTTTCATCTTTTGTTGATGATTCATTGAACATTTCCAGTGATTCATCACAACCAGTATCTCATTTTCTTCCTAATTAGGATTCTTATTTGTCGAACATTGGTTCATTGTTCGTAGAATCTCATATTTCTAACTTGGAAGACACATTTGAGGGTATGTCCCTCCTATTTGATGATAGTTGTGGTACAACTTTTATCACTCCATCTTAGTCTATAGAGAATGTTCAAAATCAATTTCCAGTGGTACCTTGTTTTTCACCTCCTATTGTGATTAGGCTTGTTCTTGATTGGTTTGTGGCATCATCTTCCAAGGTCTTGATGACACATGAGTAGATTTCAGATACATCATCATACATTTTCATGCTTCTTTCTTTCAATTCCTTTCTGGAGTGGGAAGCATACCTACATTTGTATTTGGTTTTGTTTCTTCCAAAAGGGAAACAAGTTGTTTGTCGACACTGGTTTATGTTTTATCTTCAGGCACTTACGATTTTTGTAGGTGATTACATATTGTGGGGAGGCTACATAGTCCCTCTCTTTCCCTCTTATGGGGGGGGGCGGAATTGATTGTATATACATGATGTATGTAGTCCTTGGGGGTGTGATTGAGTCCTCCATCCATGCATCTTGTTTTGTTTTTTCTTTTCTCTCTTTTGAAGAGGGGTTTCTTCCCAAGGGATTTTTCTCCTTTTCTCCAGTTGTGAGAGATTTATTTTTGCATTGTAAATGGGTACCTAACATGGTTTTGTAGCTGGAAACCATATTGCATCTTCATTTTGCATAATAATTCTCCCTAATTTTGCACTTAAGGGGGGGTATTAGTGTATTAAGTTTATCTTAGGGTAAATTAATCAGGTGGTTTTATTTCCCATATAGGGTGGTTGTTTACCCATCACCTATTTCATGGTTGTCTCTCTCATTTTTTGTGAAGGTTTTTGTTGAAAATGGTGCTCCTTGGAGGTGGATGACACCAACGTTTCTAATGTTGCAGGTGGGCAGTCCCGGTCCTTAAGGTTTGGAGATAAATCCCAAATCCCAAATGTTTATTATTGGGAATGTGTGATGGTGGATTCCTTTCTCAAGATTCGTAAGTTTTTTGGTTCTGTATCGAAGTGGTTATGGTGATCAAGTTAGAAATAATTCAAATCTTCATGCTATATTTTGTTCTAGATTATTTGTAATTGCTATGCACTTGTATCTAAATAGAAACTATGACTTATGATTGGTAAGGGTTCCTTAATCCATGTGTTTTTTGATTGGTTCAGTCATGTCCTCTTATTTGGAATCTAGCTTTATTTATCATAGTTTCTTAACTAGTTCTCCATCCAATATTGAAATGAAGTTTGATACCATTAATTTGATTTAATACAAGTTTATATTCTTTTCTGAAAGTACAGGTTGATAAGCATGTCCTTTGGTAATATTACCATTTCTTTGGTTTCTCTCTAGTAAACTTAATTACTAATTCTACACATGCATTGTTAATGTACATTTTTGGTTCTAGTGTTGTTTGATATTTATTCTGTCAAATCCTATGGTTGTACTGGTGTTTTGAAATGTTGAGACGACTTTTCCTTTGTATCTGCAACCTATACTTTGTTTTCTCAAGATGATTATCACTTCCACTTTGCACAATTATTCCTATTATGTCTTTATCTATATTAGTATTGGCTATGAAGAAGAAATACTAGAGGTGGTAATGATCTTTCTGCAAGTGTTCTTTAAGGGAATATCCTCTAACTCAATTTTTATCTTATGAATCCTTGAAATCATTTATTGTTCCTAGTTTATACTTTAAGAACGTGTGAATGCCCCAGCCTATTGATGCCTATATTTTATTTATGAAATAAAAGCATGTGTAGTGGCTGACTCCTCTATCTACTTTGGCAATATGGTTTATTTTCCTAACGGTGGTATGCCCTTGTTGTTGAATGTTTCATTCATTAATTGTATTATTTAGTTTTGAGGTATGTATAGCTAATGTTTATCTTCCTTTGCAGCATATCAAATAGTGATGGTTATGAGACATCTTGAATTATGTAATTTAGCGCATAATGGGAACCCTCTTTTCATTATTTGAGGGCCTTATTATTCTATTCTATAATCATTTGTTTCTCGGCCTTATGGCTATTGATTTGGGTTATGTTATGTATATTATTTTGCATTATTGATCTTTTAACATGCATTAGGATTAGGAAAATTACTTGATTTCTTACTTAACTGGTAATTCATTTACAAATTCTCTATACATGAGTCTTCTCTTTTAATCAATTGAATAGATATTGACCAAACATAGTTTGTGAAGTCCTTTTTGCATATGTTTTCCATATATGTTGCATCTGACCTACATAAAATTGTTCCTTGGTAGAAACATTGCCATTCATTCCCCATATTCCATGGCCATGGAATTCGCTATTGCAACCAATTCCTAGTTCTCAAAACATTCACATCAATGAAGTGTTCACCAGCTTGATACCTCCGCTTCCTCAACCTTTTTGGTGCTTTCTCACTGTAATCTCCTACTTTAACGTCAATCTGCATTTCTTTACCTACTTTGCCTATGTATGATTTTTGACTATTCCTTGGTTTTCTTTATTCTTTAACCATGCATCTTTTTCACTATAGTTTGGTTGGATATTAATGTCCATTTTAAACTCTTGAATGCATAGTTGTTCCATAAATTCTCTTTTTAATTTCTTGATTAGCAACTACCTTGATGCATGCACTTTGGGATAATTCTATTTATTCATGGCTTTAATCTGATATAAATGATAATGGGTTGTGATCAATACTTTTTTTGATGAATAGGCAGCTATCTATATTAATTCAAATATAACGATACATATTCACAAAAAATGGGTGGGTGGTAAAAGGGCACACCCTGAGAGTCAAATGGTTAGCACCCAGAAAAACCAACAGATCACATGGGTGAAGCCCAGAAGTCCAAAATTACAAAGTAAATAAAAGGCCCTTAAGTGGCTATAGCAGTGCCAACAGAGCCAGGAGGGTCTCTGTCATCCAAATTTTTCCCCCATACATCAGCGGGGTCTAGAGTGATGTCAAGAGAAGGATCCCAACCGTCATCAACATATTTTTTCTCTTTATCTTCTTCCTCGCGTTGAGGCAAGATTGCAAGTGCTAGACACGGAAAAATTTTACTAGTGGCTGGCCAATAAGAGCCAGAAGCAAGAGGGTCATCAGAGGGCCACCCAGAACCACCACCACCACTACTCAAAGCACTGCCAAAAGGCCACCCCTAGCTAGCCCACGGTGGAGGAGAGCAATTTCACCGAGGAGTGCAAGAATCCCGCCAAGGCAGAGGCTGGGAACAGGGATGCACAGAGCCACTCCATTGTCAGCCCCTGGAGGGCGATTGGCCGCAGGAAGAGGTGGGCAAAGCAGGGACCTAAGCAACAATACAAGGGGCATTACCCCAGTGATCAAGGAGAACCTAAAGGTGAGCAACCTCAAGTACAACTTTGTTAGCTTGTACCTAAACCTGTAAAAGCACATTAGAGAACATCATAGCTTTAGCATATAAAGATACATGAATATTCATTTGAGTATGTGAAAAAATGGAAGCATTTCTGTCTTTCCAAATATTGAAGAGAATTTCCACCCTGAAAGTGTGCCAAAGCTAGGTGAATTTTGCAAGAAATCTGGGAGAATCTCCTAGAAACACCATATGCCAGGAGAAAGGCTTTGGCCTAAAGGGCCAAAAAAAGTCATGAATCCAAGTCCAAAGTTGTTGGGCTCTGGGACAATGCCAAAAAAGATGCTTAAAATTCTCATCTTGACCACAAAAAGGGCAACAAGGGTCCCAGGTGAACAAGCCAAGAACCCACAGGCGAGCCTTGGAAAAGAATACACCAGGAAAAGTGGGAAAGTTTCAGCTCAACACTTGCAGACCAAATGGCAGCAAATCTTTTATGCCAGAAATGAGTGAGAGATTGAAGAAGCCACCTCTAGTTCAAACTCTGAATCATATGAAAATGTGGTGAGAGCCACCTGTAACCGAGTTGAGGCTTGTAATTTTTGAAAGGGGTGTCTGGATACCATTTCCAGTCTTTCCACCAAGGTTTGGTCCCACGAATTCCAACTTTATGAAACTTCCCATGACATAATACGCATGGTGGGTATATGAAATATCTGTTGGAGGGTATGGATATCCTTTTTGTGAAACCTAAGCACCTTAAGCCCAGGTGACTTAGCCAACGACTAACCATTGCAAGAAAAAAGAGGCAACCACCAAATATTATGTTGGTTGAGAGAAAGCCCATCTTGAAAACCAGAGCCAGCCCAACAGAGCTAGGGTTTGATAGCCTCCCAGGCTTGCCAGATACTTTTGGCCACAAATGTCCCAACAATTTGGACCGGTTCTTCCATGATGAGAAGGGTTTGAAAGCCAATTCCCTTCTAGGCAGGTCTCAGATTGTGATCAGTACTTTAATTTTGTATACTATTTGGAATTGTAGTTGCTTGTCTTTTAGCCATAGCTTTAATGAATGCCAGTTAAGGGAAAAACTGAAAAGTGCATTAGTTTCATAATTCTATGGAAATTGATTCTTCATGTAACCATTATCTTATGTTTATCCTTCCAAGTTCTATGCAATTTTAATCTCCCCACTATGTTACAGCTAGAATGTTTCCAATTCTTCTTCACTTTATCCACACCTTATTGTCATGGTCTTGTTTGTTCAACGTTTTGATGTTTCTTTGCTTGCATTATAATTGCTTTTGAAATAGATCAATATGCGAGTAGCTGAGGTAGGATGGGCTTCTGCACAGTTGACAGTTTGGTTTTGGATCATAGTTATTCATTGTTCCCTTTTCATCATCTCTTGTTTTCGCGACTATAACAATGGGTCTGATCTATTCAAAAGTTTTTTTTTACAACATTAACTTTGTAACCATCACTTGTATAGAAGTTATGAAATTCCTGAATTAATGAACCAATATTTCCAGCCACCTTATCAAGGAAATTCAATGCCTTTAGGTGATATTGCTATAAACAATATCTCTTGTTTTTCAGTTTGCATTTATCTAATTTTTTTATTTGCTGACTAAAAATGAAACTATTTTAAAAGAAACTTGTTGTGTGTTTTTTCCTTGCTAAGAGTTGTGGTGTCTGGTTTATGGATTTGTGTATGCATTTATGAGTATAAAATCATTTATATAAAATATACTAAAGATTTAAAGCTTGAAATTCTATTGTTTTATATATTATTCCTACAATTGAATGAAGGCACACAATGTGGTTAATTCAAAATACAATGAAAATGGAATTATATCCTTAAAATTTACTAATATCTTTTGAATATCAACATTGAAACTTGGTTAGTATCAAATGTTTGAATCTTGTTGGTATTAATATTTCTTAATTGTAGATATAAATGTTTAGCATTACCATTTTGATTTTAACCAGAAAATATTCTTTGTTTGGTTATTGTCCTTTAGTAATGAAAGGTGGAAAATTGTTTGCTTTTCTAGGGTTTAGGACCTAGAATGACAATCTTCAATCTCTCTCATTCACGAACAAACCCTTGAGATCTCAATGCAAAGTATGTAAGGGGGAAAGAGATCTTGCAAAAGGGTTGTCATAGGGGTTGAATGTAAACTAATGAGGGGTTCACCACCAAGCTAGGGCTTGGAAAGAAAAATGTAATGCAAGATGCAATGTTAAACCCTAATTCAATGCAAGCCTCAACAAAATGACCTATAAATGCAAATGAAACAAAACAAAAAACTACAAAATGGAATGTGTGCACCTAGAAATATGGAAATGGTTGAATGGAGCTCTGAAATGTTGGAAATTTTGATTTTAATGTTGAGTGGGACTCATTCATCAAGCTAGGAAAATCAGTCCAAAATCTGGGTTTCTGTGCAAGAATAAGAATCTACCAAATGGGTATCTGAATCTGTAAGAACCTTATTTTTGACCAAAACTAGGACTCATTCACCAGAAGTGGTGAATCAGTCTAGTTAGGTTTTTCTACAACTTCAAGACCTGAATATGCTCTTCTTAGTCTACTCAATCTACTTCTTCAAGTTTCCAGATCTAAATCTTTGTAAATCAACCTATAAGTGTTCTCCAATATTCTCTAAGGCTTGATGACAAATTTGACAAGTTTATGCTCTCTTAACACTTTCTTCCAATCTTTCTCTTCAATGTTTTTTCAATCTAAACCTGCAAATCACACACTAAAGAGAGGGGAAAATGTTGTTGTGTTAGTGGATAGGGGTTTTCCTTGGTCAAATCCTGTTTTGATACTCAAACCTTGAAATGAAATGAAATAGGGAGGGATAATGATGACTGAACAAAATATGATGTTGCAACTCACCAAACCCTAGAAATGAAGTGCTGCAAACATGTATGAGATGGCTCCAACCGATGTAGATCTTGAATCTTACTTAAATAAGATATATCTTGAATTGAACACTTGCTTGAATAAAAAATCCCTACATCACAATTGTTAGCTCCAAAATAAATATGCTACATGAAGTCTTTGACATGATGATTGATACTTGAACAGTGCTCTATAATGCTTGATAATCTACCCTTGAAGACTCTTGAATTCTCTTGTGAACTGAAACTTTCTATTAGGAATTATCTCACAAAAGTATTAGGTGAAAATGAATGAAAGAACGTTGTATTTATACTTAATTATGCAAGAATTATCAAAATTACAACACTATAAGCCAACATTAGATATAGAAGGATAAAATCTTTCCAAAAAATTGAATTAATTTTGATTTTGGGCCACACGGGAGTCATTTTCCAAAGGTGGTGAATGAGTCCCACAAAGGCATAATGTATGGTACCAAATTTAAAAATGCTTGGAAATGTGTGAAACCAAGTTCGAGACCCAAAAATCTAGGTGGGACTCATTCACCCAAGGTGGTGAATGAGTTGCAGATCACTAAATCTGGGGCCACTCAACCTGAAATATTTGAATTATGATTGGCTAATGATTTGTGTCAGGATTATCCTCGAAAAGATGTATTAAATGAGGCTTGCGGATGCAAAATAAGGCCAATTAAAGAATAAAGAAGCCCAGTTATTAATGACAACCCTAGAAAAGTGTGAAAGTGTGTTACAACACTTTACAACACTTTAAATAAGGCAAAATTAAGGTTAAAAAGAGGTTTATTAGGTTTAGTTAATTAATAAAACCTTAGAACAGTGTGAAAATGTGTTACAACACTTCCCAACACTTTAGCAAGGTACCATTTAGATTCATTCATTCACAAGGGCCCAAGACCTAATGTGAGTGTTTCTAACACATTACAAGACTAAATGAAGGCATCATTAGGCTCAATTCGACAAGGATGGCCCAAACAAGTGTGAAAATGTCCCGACGACATTTTTTGACAATACAAGTAATAAATTATTACATCTATATATTTAAATAATTTTGATTTGATAAGTTATTTCTAAACTAATAACTATTTTATTTAATTCTTAAATATCCTTATTTCATTGTAAATTATATGCTTAGACAATTGAATATGGAAATTAATCCATGACATATATTAAATTACTTTAAATATATATATATATATATATATGCTAGGTAATGAAAGTGTATGATTAATATGTTGAGTGATGCATCTAACATGAAAATTGAGTACCTTGTTCATTCATTGTGGATTTGTCTCCAATAATGGAATACATTATTTTAGATAAATAAATAGACAAATATATGTAGAATATCTTTGATTAACTTATTTCTCCAATATTGGTTGTATTTTAATGAAATTTTGAAGAGGGAATTACAACGCCATTCATTGTGTGAATCCATGGTCTGTCTAAAAGGATATTATATGAAAGATCATGAGGCATAACATGGATTAGTGTTTCTAATGCGGCATTTCTAGTTGTAATAGGGAAAGTGATTACACCAAGCGGTTGTTTTCCTACACTGTCAAATCCCTTAATAGATAAAGAATCATGTTGAATTTTTGATTTATCCATGTCAAGCCTATCCAAAAGGGCTACACTAGACACATTAAGGGTTGAGCCATTGTCAACAAAGGTTCACTTTATCCCTGTCCTTTTATATTGAGCTATTATTATGAAGGCTTCATTTTTTTTTGCATTTCCAAATGAGGGAGCTCACTTTGGTGGAAAATAATGTCTGTATTTATTCCTTGAATTAGGGTTCCTATGTCATTCGGTTGTACATTAGAAGGGATATGAACTTGTTGTAAAGCACTCTGAATCATGTTATGATAGTGAGGGGAGGCTTGAATAAGGTCCCACAATGATATCTTAGCAGGAGTATTATTAAGTTGTTCAACAAGATCATACTCCTTTCCACTTTGTGCAAGAAAACGAGGAGGACCAAGCAAGATAGGATCAAGAAATGGGAGGGATGTTGAAGGTGTTTGTCTTGGTTGTGGATTGTTTCTAGTGTTATATGTATGAGCAACCATATTATGACTCGGCTGTTGTAAAACATTATTATTAGGTGGGTAAAGGATAAGTTTAGGTTTGTTTTAAGTTTGCAGTCATTATGAGGGTGGGTAAGGAATTAGAGGATTCTTAAGATGTTCCACAGGGTATGTAGAAAGTCCAATAGTCAAGGGGGATCTAATGGACACTTGTGTGTTCATAACCTCCACGATCTTGGTTTGATGTATTTCTAATAAAGGGAAATCTAGTATCATCTTTTCACCATAATCCAAGGAAGTCACATCACTATTGTTGTCATTTTCTTGCACCATGATATCCTCCCTAGGAGGAGAGTTTTTAGGAAAACTACAAACCAAATGTTCTCGACATTCAATAATTGGTTCTTCCAAAATGACTTCATTGCAAGTAGAGGTATGATAAATGGTTG
This sequence comes from Sequoia sempervirens, assembly GCA_007258455.2. Classification (NCBI taxonomy): domain Eukaryota; kingdom Viridiplantae; phylum Streptophyta; class Pinopsida; order Cupressales; family Cupressaceae; genus Sequoia; species Sequoia sempervirens. Next base: position 164,238,448 of record VDFB02026320.1, on the reverse strand, counting down.
AATTGTCTTGTTTATCAATGATGGCATTCTCTTGTTCAATAAGTTTTTTCCTAGGGGAGGAGAGACACACAAGATTATCATGAATCTCATCGATTATATTTTCTAACATCAAAGTATATTCTTCACAACTAGGAGACATACTAGGAGAAGAACAAATGTAACTATCATGATTGTCCATAATTTCATTCCTTTGTCCCATAGTGTCTTCCAAAATAGGATAGGTAGGGGAAGGATCATAAAGAGGCTTGTTATAGACCTTAAATATTTGATCATCTAACAACAACATATCCTCATCATTTACAACCACATTCTCTTCCACTAAATCATTCCCATAAGCAAAGGGGTAATGAAAATTAGGTAAGGTGATTTAATGTGTCTATCATCCCATCCTCTTGTGCTATAATATCTTCCCAAAGGGGATGAGGAGAAGGAAAATCAAGATCTTCATGATTCTCAATGATTATATCTTCTTTTGCCAAGATACCTTCATCACTAAATGGAGAGGTATCGGGAGAAGAAAAACTATGATCGTCATGAATATCCATGCTTGTATCCTCTTCTATCACATCATTCCCACAAGTAGGAGAGATAAGAGGGGTTGTAGGTTTAAGGCAAGCATTAAAATTTTATCTCTCTTGCACTAAGAGACTCTTATAACTAGGAAATGTATTGAACGAATGACTAACATGCTTATTGACTAACTTTTTCTTTCCAAACTTGGAAAAGATGGATACTAACATTTTTGAAAAGTAATCTAAGAAAATTTAAAATGGAAAGAGACTTAAAATGCAATGTAAAGACCTAGAATGAAATGTGTAAATGCAAATTTTAGATTTCAAACAAGGTAATTCATTGATTACACTATGCCAAAATTTGAAAATGAAATGTTGTAAATGCAAATTTGGAATTAAGCAATGCATGAAATGAACCAATTTAAGCTGGATTTAGTGAAATGCATGTAATAGGAACTCAACCAATTGAAACAAATAACTAATGGCAGCAAACAAAAGTGCAAAAAAAAGGTTTTAAATGTTGTAAAATGTAGTTTCAGATCTACACTGGGACTAAATCATCCAGAGAGGCATATGAGTCCTAGTGAGGGTTTTTTACTCAATTTTCAAAAAAATTTAAGTGATTTTTTATGCTTTATAGTTTGAGTGATGTATGAGCTAAGTGAAAATGCATTTTTTAGGTGAAATTCAATGATGCAAGATGCAAAAATGCAACCTATATGCACTTTTACTAATGAAATATTTAGAAACCCTAGATTCCAATCAACTAATGCAAAGTTAATGCAAGCTAGATCTAGGATGAGGGTGATCCCACAATATTGGTTTACAATTTTTGGCCAAACTAGACACTAAAATATTTTTTTCTAACTAAATCTTCACTTTCGGGTGCCTATAGTGGCTAAATCGTGAGGAATTTGAAGATGATGCGAACTAGTGATTTGTGACATTTTTCCTATAGATTCTAAATATATTATTTTCAAAAAATTTGGAATCAAATTGCACTCCTTTTTCCATCTCCTTCAAAAACTATTTTTTTTAGAAAACAACATTTTTAAGGAGTGACGCTCACCGTATAATGCATAAGTTTTTTTCCATGAAGGATAAAATTCTAATTCTTTCAAATTTAGATTTCTAACTTTGATATATAGTGCTTCCAATTGGTTAGATAATTTTTTATTGAATATTTTTTCTCTAATCAAGTTTTGAAGTCAAACCAATTATAATTTAGTCATAGGTGGACCGTATAATGCGTAACTTTTTTTGTATGCATCAAAATTCAATTTTTTTTTGTTGGATCACGGACTTCAATATCAGGTGCACTCATATTTTTCAATTTTTTTTTTATAATCTACTATTTTTCCACATATGTAGAACATAGAGCTTGATTTTTGGTGAGAAACCTATGCTTGATAAAACTAAAAAAACAAATACATAATAAAACCAAAACATATTAAAATTATAGTCATTGGATAGCTCGTTCCAAGGACTACCTGATTCCAGTTGGTTTTGTGAAGTCTCCTCCATTTTCATCCTCAACCTTAGCTTTGAAGGGAAAAAAATCTTTTTTTTTGGTGCCAGAGAGAAGAAAGGTGGGAAAAGAGGGGTTCGCTCAAACCAAGGGGGTTTGAGTGAACCCCTAGGGATTCGAGCGAACCAGGGTTCATTCAAACTCCCTTTCAAAAATGGGTTTTCATTATGTTTTTGGGCAGGATTGTGGGAACTTGCATTGAATGGGTTGGCTCGAACCCAGGTTCTAGCAAACCCTCTTTTGGTTCATTCGAACCTAGTATTTTGCTCAAACCCCAAAAACATTTTTTTTTGGCATGGGGTCATTCTTTTTAACTTTTCCTTCCTCTCTCTAATTGTAAACCACTTTTGTGGGTTCACCGATGATGATGCACTCCAAATCAGAAAAGAAGGTGCTTGAATGTCAGGTTCACCAAAATGTACTGATAGAAAATTATCATCACTTATGGTTTAGGAACTAGGACAACAATCTTCTATACTCCACATTCAAGGAAATCTTAGTGATCTCAATCTAAGATATGCAAAAGGGGAAAGAGATATTGTAATAGGGTTGTCCTAGGGTCTGATTGTAAACTAATAAGGGGTTCACCACCAAGATAAGGCTTCGAAAGATTAATGAAATGCAAGATCTAATGTTTAAACCTAGTGATGTATGAAACTTGAATGAATGACCTAGAAATGCAAGTAAATCAAAAAAAAAAATTGCAAAAGCAAAAGTGTGCACCTAGAAACCTGTAGAGGCTTGAATGAGGACCTAAAATGCTGAAAACACTAATTTTGATGCAGAATGGGACTCATACGCCAGTCTGGGAAATTTAGTCCTAGATTGGGTTTTCTATGCCAAAACTGGAATTTGATAGTGCTTGTTCTTAATCTCCAAAAACCCTAAAGATTTGACTATACTGAGACTCATATGCCTAAGGTGGTGTATTTGTACCAGTGTGCTTTTTTAGAGGGTTATGATCCAATTCTGCTCTCCAATATCTACTCTTTCATTTCCACTTTATCTCTGGATCTAAAACTCTAATTTTGAACCTGTAGAAGACTTTTTGTGAAGATGACAACCTTATGACAACTTGATGACTTTCTTCAACCTTGCAACCTACTATTCAAGGATCTTCAAGCTCCAAGCACCTAGATCTGCAATCACACATGTAAAGGGGAGAAAAACTTGTTGATTGTTAGTGAAAAAGGGTTTGCCTTGGTCAAACCCCTTTGAGGTAATTAAAGCAAGTGATGAGATAATGAAATAAGGACATGAAGCATGAAACATGAAAAATTATACCTTGAATGATTTCTTGTAAATATGCAAATCAACATGAAGTGTCCATGAAGGATATAGATCTATATCTTGAAATAAGTTTACAAAAATACTTAATATTGGATCTTGAATGCAACATCACAACACTAGCTCAAAAACATGCTTGATGTTTGATAACCTTGACATGATAATGGATCTTGGATTGCTACAATAATTGATGAAGAAATCTACCCTTGAATTCCTTAGCAATGCTCGTGTAAACTCTCTTGATGCTCTTGTGAAGTCTTGGAATGCTTTACTCTTGAGTGCTTGACTTGATATCATGAAGGCTTCATCTTTCTTAGGTGAAATAAGGATTTGAAAGCTTGATTATATTGGAAATCCATACAAGTTACTGTTTATTAGATCCTAGAGACCGACATTCATAAAATTTGAATTTAAAACCTTGATTTCCTACTCAAAACTCAAAAAAGGGTCCAAATGGGACTCTTATGCCATTTGTGGAATATAGGTGGGACTCATATTCACAAGGTGGTGTATGGGTCCCACAGGGCCTTTTTAGAGAGAGAAAGTGTTAGGGAGTTAAGAAATTAAGTCTATTTGTTGATCTTGTTGGGATTTTAGTTGAAATAAGACTGAGGATTCACAATATAGGGTCTTAGGGGCCTATTAATGATGATGTAAAGGTCATAAATGCAAGAGGGTCCAAAAATAAATGTGAAAGTGTAAATAAATATACTTTACAACATCAAATTAAGGTAAAATTAGGTCTATTTAGCTTAAAAGGGCCCTAAATCCAATGTGAATGTGTACAACACATTACAAAACTAGATTAAGGAAACATTAGGTCCAAGGGCCCTAAATTTAATGTGAAGGTGTAAATTTATATATGTTACAACACTAAATTAAGGTAAAGTTAGGTTTATAGGTATATGTGTAGGATCATCATGGAAAAAACAAGCCCTTAAGTGGTGAAAAATTCAGAAAAATCAGTGTTAGGCAACTTGACGTAAAAATTTGAATAATTTATCTATATTATTTCAAAAATATGTAAGAATAGAATCTGTAGAAAATTGAATATAGTTTCTAAACTACTATATTTATTTTTTTAAAAATCTATTTGGTGAAAATTTGAAATTTCAATTCAGTGGTACTTAAATTTTAGGGAAAAAATAATTAGGTGTCTGTCTGACTACCCTAACCACAATAAAATGATAATATTTTTGTATAAGATTTTAGATATAAGTAGAGGATTCATGTCTGGATGTGATCCATATTTTATTGTAATTTTTTTCCAAGTAAATAATTATTTATGATTTTTTTATTACAACTTTTAAAAAATATAAAAACTCATATGTCTGACCACCTTAACTTGGTCAAAAATTCATGAAATTCATTGTTTTTTAAATCCTGTAGTATGTGAAGCATAGAATGTGATGCATGTTTCAGATTCAAAAAATGTGATACTGTTTAAAAGCTATAGATGTTTTTTAGTCAACCTATCAATCAGGACTTTAGTCGTAATTCAAATAGAAAATGAATAATAATTATTTATTAAATTCAAAGTAAATCGTAACTTATATTGATGGAAAATTGAGAATGTCCTTTAAAAACCCTTTTTGTTTCATCAATTTTGGGTAAAAAAAAAGTTAGTCAAATGCAAAACCAATCATGAAATTGCTTCTCTTGTTGACCTTTTCCTTCGCTCCACTTTCTTTTCTTTCCAAAATGTGATTTACGAACAAATTGATGGAGTTTCCATGGGCTCCCCCTTATCTTCGGTCATAGCCAACCTCTACATGGAATATTTTGAGGAGGTAGCTCTTAATTCTTTCCCTCTAAAGCCTTGGTGGTGGAAACGTTATGTAGATGACACCAATGTTTGTTGGCCTCATGGTCATGACCAACTTAACCTTTTCCACTCCCACTTAAATAACTTGGTTGAATGCATCTAGTTTACCAAGGAAGTGGAGTTCAACAACCAACTTCCCTTTCTTGAAGTCCTCATCATCAAAAAAGAAGATGGTTCCCTGGCTCGTCACATCTTTAGAAAATCCACTCACACTAACCTCTATCTTCATGCTTCTTCTCATCACCATCCAGACCAAAAGGTGAGTGTCCTCAACACTCTCACAACTCGGGTTCATCACATTTGTGATAAAGACCACATCATCCTTGAGCTTTCTCATCTCTATCATGTCTTCAAACTCAATGGATATCGTGATAAGAAAATCTTCAAAGCTTTTGAAATTTCCAAAAATTGAGCTTTTCTCACAACCAAGCCTATAAGAACCACCTCTCTCTGATTTTCCACCCTACCCTATATTGAAGGCCTCTCCTATAACATTTCAAAAATTCTTCACAAAAAAGGTATTTCTTATGCTTTCAAACCCATCTCTAGCATAAGGAAACTTATCCCCATGACCAAGGACCCCTTACCACCTCTTCTCCACTCTAGAGTGTGCAAGATACATTGCTCTTGTGGGACCCCATATATTGGAGAAATGGGGTGATACATCAACACTAGAATCAAAGAGCATTGTGTTGATATTAGACACGATAGAATCTCTAAATCAGCCCTTGCAGAGCACTCCCACCAAACCAAGTACCACATCTGCCTAGAGAACACCCAAGTGGTGGTTAAGGAAGATAATTTTTTCAAACACAAACTACAAGAAGCCATCACCATCCAAAACCACTCCACAAATCTCAATCGAGATGAAGGTTGGCAATTAAGTCTATCTTAGCATCCCCTTCTAAGCTCCCTCCATTCCAATCCTCCCACCTAATTCCTTCCCTCTCGCCTTCACCTTCACCTATCTTTCCTTTCCCCCTTTGACCTGTCCGCTTTTCTTTGGTGCAGTCTAATTTTTCTCTCTTCCCCTCCTTTCCTTCTTTTTTTCCTTTCCCCCTTTCCTTCTTTCCTCTGTCTTCTTTTTATCCCATTTCTTCTTACCTTTTCCTTTCTTTGTATTTTTGTTTTTCTTCAATTATTTTCTTTAATCAATTACCTATTTAGGGATTCTTGTTCTTATTTTTTCTTTCTTTTATATTTTTTGCACTTATTTTTCTTTTCATTTATTTATTTATTTATATTTTATTATTTTTCTTTCACTCCTTCACCTTACTTGTTTTATTCATTTAAGTTCATTTAAGTTCATCTCTTCTATTGTCTCTTTTTAATTATTTTCTTCTTTTTCTTTCTTTTATTGCCTTATGTTTTGATTTTCATTTTATTCTAGTCTTATGTTTTTGTCTTTTATGACTTTTTGCTTTCTTCTAATCTTTAAATTAATATAAAAAATCTAAATTGATTATTTTTTGGTCTTTTTGTTTTCTTTCTATCTTTTTTTTTACCTTTTATTTTGAATTTGATTTTATACTAGTTCTAGCTTTTGTCCCTTTTTAACTTATTTAATCTTTTTGTTTCTCTAGTATTAAATAATTATAGTATATTCATTTTCTTCCTTCATCTTTTTGTCCTCTGATATCTTTTCATGTTTTTTACTTTCTCTAGCTTTCTATTTTATTTTAATCATTTATTTATTTATTTATTTTGTAATTTCCTCATTTTTATTTTTAAGCTTTAGTTACCTTTAAATTTCTTCTTTTATATAATATAAAACACTTTCAAATTCTATTATTGGGTTTGACTTGTTTATTTTTTCCTTGGTATTATTTTATTGTTTTTTTAAAAAAATCTCTTCCTCCTCCATCTCACCCTTTATTAAGACTTTTTCTGCAATCTCATCTCATTTTTTTCCTCTTCCTGATGATGGATCACTAAGTGTGATCCAAAACATCGACAAAAAAATTGACACAGTTGAATCCAAAAGCTTAAATATTAGTAAAAAAAAAGTTGTCAACTACATACCCTACACATATCCATCATATCACCACTTTTTGGCCCATCATGATCTTGCACATACCCTTATTTAGCTTAGAAGGGCCCTAAATCCAATGTGAATGTGTACAACACATTACAACACTTAGATCAATGCAACATTAGGCTCATTTTAACATTAATCATCCCCAAATCAAGCAAGGAAAAGAAATAATTCTTTCATTGCCACATGCATATATGGCACATTGATAGCAATTTTTATGACTATATATTGATGATATTTTATATTCTAAGAGAATATTTTTTGATTAGTTAAGTGGGAAAACAAGGTTCCTAACCCATAAAAAAATCCTTAAGTTGAAATAGGCCCAAATTGGCTAATATCAACATTTTAACAATATTTTAACAACTAACTAGAAATAACAAAAAATAGAAGCGAAAGAAAAAAATAGAAGCACTAGGGGGATAAGCCTTTCCCCTCCCTTAGATAAAAATTAAAGAATTCATCATTTTCCATGGAAAGGGTCGAGGTTCCCTCCTCGTTATGATCCTTGTCATGCAATAAAGAAAGGGTGGCAACCAATTTATCCATAATCATAGTAATAAATCTTATCATGTTGTTCATATTTTCTTCCATGCCCTCCATTATTCTTTTCAAGTGAACAATCTAGCTAACTATTTCACCATAAATGGAGCATTGATTCTATTTATCTTCTTTAGTAGTAAAGGCCTAAGGAAATTACTTGGTATCAATAACCTATAAACTACTAATAAAATCAAATTTAATGTAAGGAGCATTTATTTCTTTGAAAAAACTATTTCCTTCTCATTTCATTGGTGGAGTGTGCTCAAGGGTACTATCCTCCATCTCTCTATTCTCACTATAATTATCCTTCTCCAAAACTGAAGGGTCACTTGATAGTTCAATTTCCTTTAGATCAAGAGGTTTTGGATCTCACGAGTCTATTGGATATCCTAACCCTATTCATTTTACCTAAATGATTCTCATAAGCCATTATAGTGTAGAAAAATGTACATGTTTACATTTTCACACTATGCTTGCATCCCCTTAATTAATTAGACTTAATTAATCTTCTAATTACCTAAATTATGCATTCCACCTTATTATTCCCATTTTCCAAAAGGGAAATTTATATTAAATAATTTCCATCATTAATTTAAACACCTTGGAAATTGTGTGTCCTAGACTTAGGTCCTACGACCCATTCGCCCAAGCGCAAATGAGTCCCTTTTAAGTGCTAGGACCCAATTTTTAATATATTTTTGGAAAATTTTTAATGATTCAATTTCATGTTTCAAATGTTGGCTTGTGGAATCTAATTTTTGGGAAATTAGATAAGCAATTATAAATATAAGGTATTTTTATCAATTCAAATCTAAGCAACATTATCTAGCATCAAGGAAACTTTCACAAGAGAAAATATTATTATCAAGAGCATTGAAGAGAAGATTTATTAGTCATCCATAGCAGCAATCAAGATCATATCATCAAGTCAAGATTCATGTGTGTTCATATCATGTTTTAGAGCTAACATTGTGATGTAGGTTTCAAGCATTCAAGAAAGAATTCAAGCATCAAATCAAGAAATCATTCAAGCCAATTCAAGCAAGATACAATCCTTAGAGAGATGTGTTAGACTTCAATCCTCTAAGGGTAGCCATCAAGGGTTTGGTGAGTTGTAGCATAGCTTTGTTCATTCATCAATTCCCTTCTATTTACCATTATTTCATCATAAAGGTTTAATTACCAAACCAAGGACATTTGACCAAGGAAAACTCTATTCACCCAAAAACAAACAATTTTTCTTCTCTTTCTATGTACAAATTTAAAGGTGAAGGACTGAAAATTAATCAAAAGTATGATTTTTAAAAGTTGTCAAAGTTTTCAACATTGTTGTCAAGCTACAAAAACTCAGATTTTATTTATGGCTTTCCAACAATCAAACTTAGAGAAATCAGAAGCCTAGCTCTAGGATTTGAGGACTATAAAAGTATATTTTGAGCCCTTGTATAGAGACCCATTCACCCTAGGGTGAATATGTCCTTCAACAATGTTCAAAACCAATTTTTTGTGCTAGGTACATAACATTCTTCCCTTCTCAAATTTTCCTATAGCTTGTTGCTTTTTGTTTCTGCTATCATAATACTCTACATTTCAAGTATTAGGTCATAAAATTGAGTTTGTTAATTCATTTGAATTTATCTCCCAAAATAGCTAATCAATCATTTTTTTCATAAGAAAACAATAGACCTTCCTATTAGGGTTGAATCATCTCAAGGTTGAAAGTAAATCCTATCCCTGGGAGATCTCTTTTTCTAATAAAATTAGGAAAAGGTGTGTTTGAGGTGTTCCTCCTTTGTCAACCATTCAATTTTGGAAAACCACCTTTTTTCATCATTTCATTTTGGTGACCTTGACATTCTTACACTATAAGCTTTCTAATTTGTTAGTTTGGCTAAAACATAAAAATATACTAAGGGGGGTGAATTAGTAGATCAACTTAAACTAGTTCTTTAATAATTTTAAACCAATGTAAAAGTATATGTAGAGAGATCACATACAAATACTCATAACACCAAATATATGTGGAAAACTCGATATGTCAAAACTACAATGATAATACCTACTAGGATCTAATCTCCTAATCCATCCTCACAATATAATCTCATTGGTTACAATGTTTAAGCAAACCAACCCTAAGGAGACACCAATCCCTTGATTTAGGAGCACCAAATCTAAGGAAGCACCCACTCCCTAATTGAGCACCAACCTAGTTATCTAATGGCACCAACTAATCATATTTACAACATAAGAGTTATGGAGCTACAACTCCAAATTACAAATGATTCAAATGAATCTAGTTATGTGTTAGACTTATTTTGCAAATGTTTTATCCCTTCTTTCCTTCCATGCAAGCATTCTCTCTATCTATGTTGCTACTAACTCAACAACTCATACCTCTACCCTGCTCTTCTCTTCTTTGCATTTTGTACTTTAAAACATACTATGTTCTAACTCTCTCTTTCTCTTTATCTACTATCACAAAATTTGCATCCTCTCTTCTCCTCTTTGTTAAATAGTCTCTCTACACCAATTCATATTTGATGCATACCCTAGATGCTTTTTTGAGTTACATTCTAGGTCTTCTTCTCACAACATATGCATACTGAGCCCACACATTACATATTCCCTTTTCATTCAACTTTACATACTTGCCTTAATTGAGAAGTTTCTTCTACACCTTGAGCCTAATACCATCTACAACTTTTACTTGATTTTCTATATTTGGCATATCACAATCTTAGGTTTTTTTTCAGTAGTTAATGTCATATTCTTGCATGATCGACCTCTTCCAGATTTGTAGTTGTTATTGCATTACTGATGTCACTCATTCCTTCCAATCATCAACAAAAAAGTAGCTAGAGTGGTTACTTCATTTTTTGTGCCATGATTTCATTCGTCTAAACTTGGAGCTCAACCATTTTGTTATCCTATAGTTGTCATAATTACATGTTCAAAATTTTCCCATTGATATCTAAAATTGTGCCATAAACCATCAACCATCACTTAGCCTCATTGAATTTAAAACATAATCATTGATGTGAGCATTTTAAATTAGGGCCATAGATCCTTAATGGTTCACAACAAAGATGTGAATCAAGAAAAACAATCGATTATTGCCATGTGTCTCATTCCCACAAATCTATATCGATCAACACTGGTCAATACAAGCTTCCTATGGAATGGGGCAGTTCTACCATTTTTCATACTTGTTGGGGGTTGAGAACTGCTAATACCTCTTACCTCATACTTGGCGTGCATTGTAGAGCTTAACAAGCAAGCCTAAATGCTTGTGTCTAATGTTTCTTACACTTGTTAGGGTTTGGCCATTAGCCTTACCCTTTACCTTCTACCTTCTTTCAATCCATTGCAAATAAAAACACTAGCCTCAAAAACATCGAAGAATGAAACACTAAAACATGCATGAAGTTGTTGGATTTCAGGGTTTTTCCTTCATTCATTCCTCTTACCAACTTTTTTATAAGTGTTAAAGCATCCTATGGATCTACGATGCCTACACACTTCCTTTCACAAGTGATACCAGTCATTACCATTTTAGTTGTCAGCCTTTGAGGATTATCCTTACTACATAACTGAAAAATGGTTAAGGAATATAGTGAACACCGAAGTTATTTCGGGTGTCGAGGTTTGAGGTTTCTTCATACTCCTTTCTCAAAAATTATTCAAGGCATAAGCCTTAATGTCGATGCTCAATGCCTTTTTGGATATAACTAATTATTCATCTATTTTGAGGCACTTGGTATAAAGTATGAATGAATCTTGATTTCTAAAACATTACAGTAACTAGAAAGCCTCAAGCCCAAAGTACGAAGCTTGATCAAACTTTTCTTTAAATGACTATCTCCTTCACTAGCAAGTGATATAAGGTAAGCCCAAGGCCTGATTCCCAAACTTCATCAATTCTTCAAGGATTAATTCAATGGTTCCCTTTTGATATCAATCAATAATCTCCCTTATAGGATATCACTCAATTACCCCTATTGACATCAATGACAATCATATTGCCAATAATCTCCCCCCTTTTTTATTGATGGAAAAACCAAAATTGTCTGCACCAACTATACCAATCTGAATGTACATACATCAGCATAGACCATTTTGTGCAACCTTTCTACCCCTTAGCAATCAACTATCTATAGTCATAACTCCCCCTTTGACATATCTCCACATCTTGTAGATGTTGAACATATAGAATACTAAGAGGGGGGGTAAATCAGTATTCCCAAAAACCATTTAATTACCAACCATCCAATTAACATGGCATACTTAGCAATTAATAGAAATGAAAGCATAAACACCCCATAACATATGCAACACATGAAAACCAAAAAATTTACGTGGAAAACCTAAGATGGGAAAACCACGATGAGGATTAGCTCACAATAAAGTATGACCAGTCATAAAATATTACATAGAGGCTCACTCCCAGAAGGACTTAATGTCCAAGTGAACTCACTATTCATAGAAAAAAGTAAAACATGAAAGGGTGGCTACACAACCAAGTTTTGAACTGATACAAAATGCATCTATCATATGCTAAATTTAGTTCCTTTGAAGCTTAAGATTTTGATCCAAACTACTTCATCTAATAGAAAGCACAAATCTTTGGTACGAATTATATTCACATATCCTTTTCTCAATCTTCTACAAAAATTTCATTTGTTGCTTGCATTCGGATAGAATCACTAGCATAACACACTCCTTAATCTCAAAATGATCTTCTATATATATACATGACCATCATTACCAACAATAACTAGGTTGGCCTCAATAGACAACACTAATGGGGAATGTGAAATGTGCCTTGTTGGCACCCAATTCAAATTCAAATACCTTTGTGCCACAAAAGCTATGAGATGTAGGTCAACATGGACCTATAATATCTCCTTCTTACATCCGCATTATAATTTTAATCTTCACAACCTTTTACATAATTTAGGTCAGCCAAGCTTAAGACCTATAATAGAATGCTCCAATTGATTAATCAACACAAAACACATAGATCTCAAAATGTCATGCTAGATGGAAATATTAACCCATAGACACCTATAAAAATTATCCCAAAACCACAAGACCCAGCACAAACTTGCGGAGAAGTGCGGATAGAAAGGACTATGCTTATTGCATTGAAAAATGGGAACACTTTATATACCAAACTTTTGTCAAATGTTTTTTAAACCATCCATCGAGACCATCTGAAATTCTAGAATTAGGCACTGATATCATCCACAAACTACACATTGGAATTGTGACAAAGGATATAAACATGCGATCTAAAATGTGAACCAATCTACAGAAGGCTCAAAGAGAAAAAACTATCAAACTAAGTAGACTATTCATCATACCATTCTGGTATTCACCATGTAGCATTGACATCAATGACAAAACATGTCTTCTTCATTATTTCAACATTCTCCCCCTTTGTCATTGATGGCAACCTATGCCAACAATTCTTCTCCACACATTTCTCCCCTTTGACATCAAGGGAAAAGGGTGCATACACACAAAAAAAATTGTTAACCATATGTAAAAAATGAAATGAAGTAATTGACTCCCCCTTAGAAAAAGTTCCTAATAAATCTGCATATGTACAAAGAGATCTGAAAAATCATGAATGAGCCAAATGAAAAGAAAATGGTCAACCCAAAGATGTTGACCCAAAATTTTGTAGCATGGCTTGCCAAACAACCTTTCCTTCTTCCCATCTTTTTGTAGCAATAAGCAACCTGTGTAAATTCTCAAGTTCCATCAAGGAAAATTATCCTTCTTCCACTGAGCCAGGATTAAGATTTATCTGTGAAATCTAGTCAACACTAGCTAGGGCACATGAAATAGGTATGTGTCATGATTTTACATAGTCCCTCAGCTTTCCACGTTTCCTGATAATATTTTCTTTTTGGTTCTACAAAGTAAGGAATTTGTCATGTAGATCTACTATAGCAGACCAGGTATGATACTTTTTTTCTAGTGCTAGATCATAGTCTTTTGATGCTTTGGCAATCTGGGATTCAATTGAGTCCATTTCAACGTTTATACCCTGTGTGGCTTCAAACCACACAATGCAATATAAAATTAGTGCTTTTGTTAGATTTGGTTGTGAAACCACCCAAGATCAAAGTTATTGAAGGAAAGCAAGAAAAGAGATGGATAAACTCAACACTCCCTTAGCACTGAACTAGCATTCCATCATACTATCCAAGGGGAGGGGTGAGTGTTGCTTATATAGAAAAATAATGGCAGATAATTCCAAGAGGAGTAATAACTACCAAGTTCCCATAATAGGTGGGAGTTTAATCTAATTGGTAAATTCGAGATTACAAGGTTATGCCTACTCAGGTAAAGACAAGAAATGGTTAGGAGAGGTGGCATAAAAATACAAAAGAGGGTGTGAGACTCATCTACCCAAAAGTGGGTGTGAGTGACACATGTGAATGATGGATTTATGCCACATGTCCTCATCCTAACCATTGTAATATAACGTAAGCAAGCTTAATAATTTTTGTAGGAAAAATAAATATTCCCTAACATCAAGAAAATAAAAAACCTACACTAACACCCCCCTTAAGCATAGCTTAGGTGGGTGAAAAGACAAAAAAATGGGTCACAACTACTAGACCATGTTAGGTACCCATGTACAAAATACTCTCTCAAAAATAGAGAAAAGGAGTAAACCCAGTGGGAAAAAACTCCTCCCCAAAAGAGAGAAAAGAAAACAAGTTTGCCAACACAAGAAGAATCCCATGCAAGGAAGAAGTCCCCTCCAAAATAGAAAGGATAAGAAAGACTATGTAGCCTTCCCTCAAGTATTCAATTGTACCAATGGTTGATGCTAAAAACTGGATGTAGAAGATAGACCATGATCATTGAACAACATTCCTCCCCTTAGGAAGAAACAAAACAAAAGTTGTATGAAGAACATCTTCCCATTCTTGAAAGGAATATAAGGGAAGAAAGTACAAATGTATGGTCTCTAAAAAATTCTCATGTATCTCCATGTCGATGCTGAAATTTGTCACCGTCAAATGAGGCATTCTAGGCCACACTGATGAAGATGACAATCCAGAACCTAGTAGAGATGTATGTAGAACAAGATCCAAAGACTCAACTATCTCCTTTGAGGATAGAGGTGCCTCCTCCAAATGTTGCTCAAAAGTATCCACAATCATGTCAAACTGTGATGAATGATCATGTGGAGAATGAACAAGAGGATCCAAAGGTTCCTACCTAACAGTTGAAGAAGAATCAACTTCATCAAAGAGAAGATGAATGTCATGAATAGTGTCTCCCAAATCTGAAATATGAGAGTCTATAAATAGAGCCGCAACATGTCTATCAAGTAGTCATCTAAAGTAGCTATATCTAGAAGACAATGTCGATCCTATTGCACTAAATCAAAAGTAGCCATGAATGTAACACAAGTATCCTCAAAAGAAACAATAGGTGGAGGAGAAGGAATGCAAGGGTCAAGAACTAGATCTAATGTAAGAACACTAAGATTCAAGTAGCCAAACTTCTCCTCAAAATCAAATGTCACACAAGGAGTGTAATCAACAACCAAAGGATTAGAACCATCATTAGGTGAAAATTCTAAAAAGGTGTATAACCGAGATGCATGATCAACCATCCTAGTATAAATTATCTCTCTACTCTCCAAGTCTTTGCTGATAACTGAATTAGGTGTGAATTCCATAGTCTTCCCTACTCCACTATGAGTGATCTAATAGATGGAAAGAATATTATTTGTCAAGTGAGGTACACACAAAACATCATTAAATGTGCCATCCCCAATATCAACAGAACCCTTCCCAATTACACTCATGTAAGTGTTGTTGCCCATCATAATAGGTGGCATAACACAAGGCTTAAAAGAAGATAATATAGATTGTGTAGAAGCCATATGATGAGAAGCTCCAAAATCTAGGAGCCATTTTCTTGATTCATGACTTGTAGAAGCACAAAGAGCTTTACCTTTATTTTTCTTTGACTCAATAGCAAAACCTACATGACCTTTATCCTTGCTAGATCCTGATTGTTTATAATGTGGAGAAGAAGAAGTAGACTCGGACATTCTAGAAGGTAGATCAATATTTTTCTTCTTAAGAAGATGTTTCAGTTCATCAATATCCTTCTTATAACAAGAATTTTCTTCATGTCCATTCTCTTGCAATATGAACAAGTATACTTCTCCTTGTTCGATGAGTCATCCCTTGTAGAGGATTTATGTTGTGCTTGATCTGTGTGTGGATTTTTCTTAGATTTCTTTTGTTTCTTATTAGATTGTCCTTACTCTTTTTGTCCCTTAGGTTGACTAGCCAACAAGTCCTAAGTTTGTGATGGCTTTATGAGACCCATAGAAAGAAGCTTCTATTGTTCATGCATTAACATCTCATAAAAAGATGCAAATGAAGGCATAGAATATGTAGATCCCATAGTTAGTCTGTGAGTATGAAAGCTAGTTACAAAATTTGCAAATTCAGGACCAATTTTATTTAGTACATTATAGATTAATTGAATGTCATTTTTATCAATACTACATGCTTTACATTGTTCTCTCAGATCATTGACCTTAGTAATATAATCTTGGATGTTGCCAAAATTCTTTGGATCAAGGTTCATCAATTCATTATCAATCTGATAGCCTTTCACTTCATCTATTGTACCATACAAATATTTGAACTTTTTCCAAGCATCATGTGAATTTGTAGAAGATTCAATTTGAAACATAAGATCAAGGGGGAAAAATCTGCAAAGACATCCATGATATTTTGCATGTTCAAGCATCCATTTTAAATTTTCCTTATCATCTATAGGTTTAGCTACCTTTTGTTCAACATATGGAGTATACCCAAGTTGCATTAAGGAATTTCATGCATGTTCATGCCATGTTGCATAATTATAATATGTTAGCAAAGGAACCTTAAAATGATTCTTGTGTGAAGGAAAAGAAGAGCACAAGTGAACATATAAAAAACACACACATAAAGAGAGACCCCCATTTTTCACTCAATCAAGAATCCCCCCAACAAAAAATGATTTGGAACTTTATAAATTAGTTCATTTACAATGTTGGAGTTGTTTTCTAGAGTTTTACAATGTCCAAAAATGGACCCAAATACTAAAAGTATAATAAAATCTTTGAATGAGAACTTCAAAACAGCACCAATGTGTATTGCTCAGACAAATATCAACTTTCAAAAAAAGAATCACCTTGATCCAAGGTCGTACATATGAAAGTTATAGCCATTTGAAGTTTCGAAAAGGAGAACTGTCCTTCAGATTTTCTAAAAAACTAGTTTTCTGGAAAATCTAGATCACTTGAGCAAAAACTAATCATACCAATGTGAAGAGCACAAAATTTTACCCCAAATAAAAAAAATTGCACTCCAAAAGGCCTCTATATGACTGAGAACAGGCCCTCCAAAGTTGAAGTGAAAAAATGAAAATTACAATGGAGAGGGATCCAAAATTTTCAAATAATCACCTCCGCCAAGTTTGGAAAAATCTTGCTAAATTTGGTAACAACCGCCAAAATTGGTTGAAACATCAAATTTGCTACTAAATCTGGAGAAGGCACAAAGGCCAATGTTGCAAGTACAAGCAAGAATTTTATATTATTATTTTTTAATATTAAAATTCTAAATAATAAAAAATTTAAAATGGGCTCCCAAATGGTACATTGTACCCTACAGCATATAGGTACTTGTACCTTGTAGGTACAATATTGATGAATGGGGTAAGGTATGTGGGCCTTTAATAACTTTTTGATTTTTAATTTTAAAAAAACTTTTACATAAAAAACTGCAATTGATATATTTTTTATAAAAATATATTTTTTGGTAATGTCGAAAATTAAAGAAATATTTTTTTTGATTTTTTTCGTAATGTGTGTCATACCATATGCACGGGGTCGTACAGCTCTACCGACAAAAAAAAATTACCTCAAATTTTGACTTTCTTCATTTTTTACAATTTGCTAGTCAATCCTTAGGTTTTGATGCCTTCTAAGCATGATGGTGAGGTCTGTTTGGGACAAAACTACTTTGATTTGATCGCTACCTTTAGGAACCTCTCTAAAAACCTTTGCTTCAACCCTTCATAGATCTCACAATCGATGTCCAATTTGGATGAAATAAAATCCAATTCTAACTTTTTTGGCTGCTCTGAACTCAATGGCGAGCTTAGAATACCTCTAGGAAGCTCTAAAATACTAGAAATAAAATGAAATAGAAAGGAACCCCCATAGAAATTGAGATCTCTATCAAGTATTTTTGATTCTCTAGGTTATCATCGGATGCAAGAGAAGAGCATACTTTTCTTTCAAGAATGGATTGAAGAAACTGCCAACCCACTACTCACAACCAGCTCTGATACCATGTTAGATTTGGTTGTGAAACAACCCAAGATTAGAATGATTGAAGGAAAGAAAGAAAAGAGATGGATAAACTCAACACTCTATTAGCACTGAACTAGCATTCCATCATACTAGCCAAGGGGAGGGGTGAGTGTTGCTTATATAGTAAAATAATGGCAGATAATTCCAAGAGGAGTAATAATTCCCAATTTCCCATAATAGGTGGGATTTTAACCTACTTGGTAAGTGCCAGATTACATAGTTATGCCTACTTAGGTAAAGACAAGAAATGGTTATGAGAGGTGGCATAAAAATCCAAAAGAGGGTATGAGACTCAACTACCCAAAAGTGGGTGTGAGTGATAGATGTGAATGATGGATTTATGCCACACGTCATCTTCTTAAACATTATAATATAACCTAAGCAAGCTTAATAATGTGTGTAGGAAAAATAAATATTCCCTAACATAAGGAAAATAAAAAACCTACACTAACAGTTTTTTCCTCATCCTCATAGTCATGTACTTTTTTCAATCCATCTTCAATCTTGGCATGGGTTGATGCACATATTTTTGTAATCCTTACTATAGATTTTATTTTCACTTGATCTTTCAAACTGTAGGAATAACCTTTAAAAGAATCAACCAACAATCTAAAGTTCTCTATAGAAGATAATGAAGTATCAATATTAGTACCTAGAGTGATTTCTTGTAAGAATTTCACTATTTCTTCCATCAAATCATTACTTTTTTGGCATGATTCAAGAATTTATCTTCTTGCTAATACATTTAACACATCACTTAGCTGCATCTTATGCTTAGGGGGCATCTTCCTTAAGTTGATAGTAGGGAATTGCAACAATTGGGAAGAGACTTTTGGTTGGAACCATTTCTGACTAGGTAGCATACTTTTTAAAGGATCACTAGATGATTTTCTAGTGTTCTTAGTTAACTCCTCATATTTCTCATCTTCTTCATTCTTTTTAGAGTTAGTAACTTCATTTTCTTATGCCTTTTCTTCTTCTTTACCAAAGGGCTTATTTTTATCTTTGTCCTTATCTTCCCCATCTCCTTCATCTTTTCCTTTTCCTCCTTTCTC
The DNA here is from genome assembly GCA_007258455.2 of Sequoia sempervirens. Classification (NCBI taxonomy): domain Eukaryota; kingdom Viridiplantae; phylum Streptophyta; class Pinopsida; order Cupressales; family Cupressaceae; genus Sequoia; species Sequoia sempervirens. The sequence goes on along the minus strand of VDFB02026320.1, from coordinate 164,219,252 downwards.
ACTTTCTTCATTTTTTTTTCTCCTCTTCCTTTTCATCATTACTTCTACCTTTGTCTTCCTCATTTATTTTTCTTCACTCATTTTCAGCTTCATGCTTATTACCTTCATTAGTGTCATGTTTTGTGTCTTTCGAAGAAATGGATATCTTAGAATTGTTTATAACTGTGTTTCTCAAAGTGGTAGGAGTGTCAATCTTTGTAGTTTCTTCTTCACTCCCAATCTTTCCTTTAGGAATATGTATATCTTAATCATCATTTTCATGCATAGGTTCTTCCATGTCTAGAAGATTATTATCTAAAATTTCATCTTCATCATCACTTATTTATTTTTTTGAAACATATCCCTTGCTGGAAGAACAAAAAAGAATCATCTCAAATTTTTGTGCTATCTCAGTAACCTTTTCTTTGGTCTCCTTCTATTTTTCCCAATTTGATCATGATCTTTTCCCATGAGAAGCATTATCCTTCGCTTTGATCTAAATTATTTTTTATAAACTCGAGCTAATTTGTCCTTATTAGCTTTAGATAGGGAGAAACCAATCTTCTCCACAACATCTGATCTGATCTTTTCTTCTAATGCAGTGACAACTTCTCTCTTTTCTGGTAAAACCTTTCATACATCATTTGTGACCTTTTTCTTGAAATACTCCATATTAGCTTCAATAGTGATAATATATTTGATGATGCTACAATTATGGTAACTTTTTTTTCCTCATTTTCACTTTGATACATGATAGTATTTTCCCTCAACATCTTGTTATGCAAAATACCTTCAAATAGTGTTGGTATAATTAATATTTAATTAATTCCTAGGTTGCATTCACTAGGAAATTAGTTATAATGGGGCCATACCCCTTCACATGTATTTAGGATAAAATATTCCTTCTAGAAGATGAGTTGTCCTTTTTAGAAGCCTTATCCTATCATCACATCATCCTAGGTTGTTATTAGGGTTCACATGTTGTTAGATCAAGACACATGTCAGAATCATAATGCATACTAAATCTCACTCTTTCCTATATATACAAGGCATATGTACATTTGTAAATCATTTAGATCAATCAGATAATAGAATCTAAATTTGCATGCCTAAGTTGCAACACTTTCTTTGTGGGTGAATTTCTTCTTGGTTAAGGTCCACTTGAAGGTGTTAAACATGCATAGTACAACTGAGAGGGGGGGTGAATCAGTTGTCACACAAATTCAAAGTTAAAACTTTATCACTTATCAAATCTTCAACCACACTATTCTATTAATGAATATGAGCATGAAACAAAGATAACAAAAAGTAAATCAACACAATGAACACCAGATTTTTACGTGGAAAACCCAATAAGGGAAAAACCACAGTGAGGGTTAACTCACAATATAAAGATTATATACTGAATACAAAGGCTCACTTCCCAAAATATGACTCACTATCCAAGTACAAAGGCTCACTGCCTACAAAGGACTTACTATCCAACAGGGAGGCTCACTGCCTATAGATACAAAAGAGAACAAAAGATCCACCACAACAATTAAAGCACATTTGTAGGATTATAGAAACCTTCAGTTCACTGCCTTCATCACACTGAAAAACTGTTACCACAACTCACTCATACACACTTCTGCTCTTGAGATTTGTGGCACACTTTCATCACTTTGCATCACACTGTCATACAATTCTTCACAACTTGCCTTGCTTTTATACAATTCTCAACCTTAGAAACATTTGCCAAGCTCAGCTACAATACACTGTTTCATAATTTCAAATTAGGTTGGCAACTCTAAATTCCCATGATGGAAAGGAATAAGAGTGGACCAATAAAAACATAAGAATAATATTTTTAAATCTTCTACATGCTTCCTCATTTAAGTTTTATTCTTCGAATGAAGTGTAAACACTAGGTCGGCCAAACCTAATGAAAACACAAATTATCAATGATGCACACGCTTCCCAACAAGAAGATGGCATGTGGATGACGCAACATGGTTCATTATGCATGAGAATACATATTTGAATCTTCCAGATACATTTGCAGCAAAAAAACAAGCTTCAAACATTGAACACTTTCTCTGTCTAGTCTGTGCAGACGCACACAAAAATACTAAAACATGATTTTTTGATTACCAAACACCAAACCTCTTCCCCGGAGCATAGGAAAGACCTTCACAAGACATCTCCTAGATCTACACAATCTAAAACAAAACAATGGAGAAATTCGGAGTAAAGATATTTCTCCTAGTCCATAGAACACTGACATTATCTGTAGAACACATATACTGGTGGACACAAGTTCTACATACCATCTCTCCAGAAACTGAAACTTAGACTATATCATCATTGGATCATTATCAACATGTGTTCAGATCTTCATAAGCATAGGATCAACATAGGAGACATGCAGAGCACATACCGGAGCACACACTGAACACTTCCAACATTCTGATTTCTTTTCTTCATTAATTTTCTCAAAAGCATTTGGAAACTCATCAAACCAACATATTTGCAATGCCATAAAGATAGCTCCATGTACTCACATCATCTCAACAACATCTCAACCATACATGTACAATCTACAACATACTGAATAGTGTTGACATCAATGACAACATTAATGACAACACCACCAAACTAGCTCATATCTGCAATAGAAGGCTGCAGCTTCATAGGGACATTATGCATCCATAATTTCTACATGTTATCAAAGCTTTTCCATCGAAGAATCATCTTAGGATCAAGGAAGTTGGGCTAGAGAGATTAATTGTAGGCTTGAAGGTTTTCTTTGCAAGCTAGTTGGCTCCACCTAGGGACCAAGCTAATTTCTGGAGCAGATTGAGTCCAATCCAAGCTTTCCATTATATTTAGAAGGCCTCAAAACCCTAAGATCACTTGTTCATTCATCAAAATCAGAGGTATCAACCGAGATCCATTAGAGGTATTTTTTAGGGTTTGCAAATTAATACCATATGATCCATACAGTATGAATTTTTTTTTTATCTCCCTCCATCATACTCTATGGCAAAAAAAAAATAGTTGTAGGATATTTTCTTCATAAAAAAATGTATTCTCATTTTATGATAGTTTGCCAAAAAAAAACATTTGGAGCAACCCACTTTTTATTTGATAGTCAGAAAACTATAGGGTTTGATAATTTTAAATCACTGGCATATTATATTCTCTCTCAACACAAAATAAGGGTTTGATATTTTTAAAAATCTACAGATATTATTTTTCTATGGTTGTCATAATATATTCAAGATTATTTTTTATTTTTAATTCCATTTGGCAATATTAAAAATAAAAATCCAAGTCAGTACAGTAAAATCTTCACAAGTTTGCAAATTCTTGTTGGCTCACTAAATGATGGAGATTTCTTTCGGTCATTATTAGTCTATTCAGATCTTGCAGGGTTGTATTCATATCCTGTTAGCCCGTCCCATTGATCAAACCATTCCACCAATTTCATTTCTTGTCATTCCTCACACTGGTATTCTCTACCAACCACCTCAAGCCTAGCAAGTGATTTCATTATTTTTTGGGAGCTTCCAACAACTGCTCAAACTTTGGGCAACATTACTTGTTATGATGCTCGATTATGCTGCCCTTTCACCCCTCCAACACTGCCCATCTAACAAGTTTTTTTTTTAAACTACAAATCATTCCCAAGGTCACATCAAGAACTAGGGGCCATTTTTTTAGCCCAGGTGCTTTTTTTTGCACCCCATTAGCCTACCAAGTCCTAATAGGGCATTCTTCTTTTGAGGGCCATATATTTTCACCACGATCTCAAAAATTGACAAACAAGATACCATTGGAAAGGTATTTTAGTGTACATTCCATTGGTTCCCTCCATTTTCCAAAATTTCATTACTAGAAAAATCTACAATCAACTGAATTCAAAGCACTAATTTGGACTCAAAATCCAATATCTTCCAATTAGTTTGTCAAAAATAGGTAACTCCAATGGCATTAGGAAGGTAGTACAGTGCTTTTTTTATTAGTCCTTTCCTTTTGTTCAGTTTCAGCACTAGGTGATTTGCATTGGATTTTTTCCATTTTGAGTATTTTCATCATTACCTGGATATCCTGAAGATTGGAGAATTTTTTTTGCATTGAGGGACATCGTTTTTGTTTTGCATCATATTTGGAAGTTTCTATTTGCTACTGAAGGTCAATATCTTTGTTATATTGGAGATTTTTCATAATTTATTATGGGTTTTTCAAGTCATCCTTCACTGCTAATTTTGGGAAAGGGAAACTATAGACAATGGAGAGTTTGCATCATCAACCATCTTCATTCACTTCATTTGTTGCCACATTTGTATGGTTTGGTTCCCCCTCCTGATAATTGTATCCAAAAAATTTCTTGGAGTTGTCAAAGGTATGATGCTCTAGGGGTTATTGCCATGCATGTTGTTGATGGTGTTTTGAAATCTATTGATCCTTGTGACTATCCTCATACTCTTTGGACCAAGATTTGGGAGCTATATGGAGATCCTAATACTCTGCCTTTCCTCAATGTTCATGATTCGAAATGCCATGTGCTTCTTCATTCTTTAGATCAAATACCCCATCATGATATTGTTATGTAGGAATTTGATTGTTTGGAATAATTTGAACCTTATGAAGAGGTTGACAAGGTTTCTTTAGATTCTCATTCTTCTCCATTAGAGATAATTGATATACCTTCACATTCAATGATTCCTTTTCCAGAGTCATTGATTGAATCTTCCATCATTTATATTCATCACAAGATGGATTTGTTTAAGCTATTGCAAACTTGGCTACTTCTATAGGTTTCAAGGACATTCTTGAGAGGATATTGTTGAATAGGATAACTGAGAGAGGGGGGTGAATTTTTTGTCACATAATTAAACCATTAATTTTAATCACCAAAACTAACACATAATACTTCTTAAATGATTAATCATCAAATGCCAATGTAGAAACTCAAATGCAGCACATAAATACAATAACACAAAATTTATGTGAAAAACCCAATGAGGGAAAAACCACAGTGATGATTAACTCACACTATAGAGAATATCAAGACCGATTACAAAAAGGCTCACTACCTAAAATAAGGATTCACTGTCCAGAGCAAGGACTCATTGTCCAATAGGGCTACAACTTGGAGGGCTCACTACCACAGAGATACAAAGAAGACAAAGAAGACTTGTTATAGAGAGACTACAATCCCAATGCAACAAAGGATTCCACCACAGTCACTTGATCAACTTGCATGAATGATAGAGTTCGCCTTCTACTCACTGCATCCATAAACTTAGCATTAAGCTTTGCATTGATCTCCCACACTCTCAACACACACTCTTAATAGAATCAATGTCACACCAAACTACACTATCTTTGTTTCCTTATCACTCTTATTCTTTGCTCTTATATATTTTCCATTACTAACTCATATTGTATTTATACCATCTTCAACCTTGAAACATATCCAAAGTTAGCTATCTAAATCAAAATTCAAATTAGGTCAATTCCAAAACATCCTAGGGTGGAATTAGAATGAAAGCAACCCAAACAAACACTTCATAGGGACCCAAATAGATCCAACACACTTCATCATTCTCGAAAGTAGTATTTCACACAAGGTCAGCCACACCAGTGTAAAACACATAGAGCCATTAAGCACAAGCTTTCCAAATTCTGAAATTAGCTTCAATAAAATTAGGGAAAATCAAATTTATAACCACTCATCATAAGACTTCATCAAAGAGAAATCCAGACCAAAAAAATTTCTCCCAGACCTCAACCAGAACCATAGAAAACCATAGTTCACAACTGGTGAACACAACTTGCACTGTACAACAAACCAACAATCAAAAATCTAAATATAGCACCTTCTAACAATCATGAACAACATATCTGAACCACACAACCACAAGAGCGAATCCAAACCAAAACCTGGAGCAACCACTGAACACTTGTAACATATATTTATTACAATTTTCTCAATATCCTCGACATATACAACCAACGACAACTACTAGATAACCAACTAACTGGTTGACATCAATGACAACACCTTCCATCCTTCCATTCTTGCAACAATATCCCCTTTTATCATTGATGGCAACACATGATGTGAAAAAACATCAAAGACAACATACAAGCTCTTAACACACTTTAATGTTTCTCCCCTTTAGAAGATAACTTCATACATGCTTCTTCTCTCAATCTTACTTTCCTTTTTCACATGCTTCTTCTCCCCCTTTGAAATCAATGGAAAAGGAAGAAGAATACTTTACATTGATTTCTCCTTTGACATGAAAAAAAATACTCATAATGACAACACTTGATACTACCTGCTCCCCCTAAGAGGTAGCCACCAAAACATCAGTCTAGAAGAAAGATCCATATATCCATAGGAATTATGCATCTCCATATGCATCTAGTTCAAGAAAGGAGGGGAAATAACCCCCAACTTCTCCATATGCTTGGCTTTAACCAGTTAATATAATGAGCAACTTTCTCTGTATTTGCCTCAAAATGTCCTATTTGAATCAGGACCTTGTGAAATTCCTCTATGTATTCTTTCACTATCATTGTCCCTTGCCTCAAGCTCTACATCTTCTTGAGTAGCTCCAATTCATAATCGATTAGAATAATTTTTTCCTTAAATTTTGACACCATTTTTTCCCATCTAGAAATTTTATCTTTCCCTCATCTTCCTCTTTCTAACTGGACCTCTTTCCACCATATACTGGAGTGACCTTTCAATTTTTTCTTTGCAAACCTCACTCTATGAGGATCTTCAATCTCCTCAAACTCAAAAAATTCCTCCATGTCATTGATCCAATCAATCAATTCTTCAAGATTCAGATTTCCAATAAAAGTTGAAACCTCCATTTTAGGTCTCTTCCCAAAGCTTGAGATCACTCACAACAATATTCTTTCTCTAGGATCCATTGGATCCTACTCTTCCTCTTCCATTTCCTCTTCCATTTCATCTTCACTATCATCTCTATCTAATTCCACATCTCTTCTTTGAACCTCTTGTTACAAGGTTTCTAATTTCCTTCTAAGGGCTCTGATTTCATCTCTAGGTGGATCTCTTCCTCCACCACCTTCGCCTCTACCTCTTCCATAATGGGAAAGTCTTGGAGGCACCTTGAACTCAACCCACACTCACAGGTCCTATTGTAACTACCTCATGTTCGACACTTAGTTATAGGCTCAGGAACTCCTGCTCTAATACCACTTGATGAGGGCCACACCACCCAAAAACCCATAGAAAACATAACAACAAATACCAAAACAGAAGATGTGAGACAAAAGAAATGACTCACTTTCAATTATTTTCAAAAAATTAAATTACATATTCAAATCTTACATGCTACAGCCTCATGGGCTTGATTCATTACAACAAAATCAACTTTGAAAAGAAAATCTACTATTCAGAGGGCCACAATCTACACTATCGGGGAAACCTCTACAACCCCCACTTAACCCGTTTTATTTTCCCTAATAACTGCCCTAGAATGTTCTAGAAAATTCAAAATTTCCCTTTTGTTTTGGTGCCAAAAGTCCCATCACTTGATTTTTGGCCTAGGAAGAAATTTTTAATGAAATTCACTTTTTAGAGGACCAACTTCTTGGGGCCATAACTTTTGATCTAAATGTCTGATTTGTAATTATTGTGTATCGTTGGAAAGCTCTCAATGAGCTCTACAATGTTCAAACAATCATAGGTTGGTTTGGCCATTTTTGAGCTATTTCAGGGCCTCTAAATTTTTATATATGAATTTGAAGCTGCATTGGACAAATTGCTTTGGATAGAAACTTTAATTTCTCCCAAACCATGCAGGGTATTGAGGTGATTCTTTCACGACCAAAAAAAAAATTCAGTTATGCTCCTTGGGGTAAATTTTCAAGTCCATACAATCTCGTTTAGGCCAACTTACTAAAAATAGTAAGTGCTCAATTTTCAATATTGTTAATGCTTTCCTATCTTACACCCCTTAAGTACCATCATGGGACTCAAAAGAATTGAAGAAAATAAAGAAAACATTTTTTTTGTGTGATACAAGATTTCCCTACACCATTGGATGCTCCTACATCATAATTGCACTTGTATTATCATAGAAAACAAAAATGGGATAATCATATACTACTGTGATATCTTTCAATGTATGTTTCATACATAGAACTTGTGTACAACAAGATGTAGCAGCAATATACTCAGCTTCAGCAGTAGATAGGGAGACTAAATCTTGGTTCTTACTCAACCATTCCACCAATCTACATCCAAGAAATAATGCACCACCACTTGTAATTTTCTTTCCATCTACACTTCCATCCCAATCTGTATCTATATAGGAACTAAGTGTAAAATCAGTATCTTTAGGATACCACAACCCATAATCCAAAGTGCCATTCAAATATCTAAAAATTCTTTTAATAGAAACAACATGTGTTTCCTTAGGTTCTTCTTGAAATCTAGCCACAAAATAGACAACATGAATGATATTCGGTCTAGTAGCAGTCAAATACAATAGTCCAACAATCATAAATCTATACTTGCGCTGATTAGCCTTAGGTGAATCACCAACTTTTCCCAATTTGCATCTAGTCACCATAGGAGTACTTACCAATTTGGAACCATACATCCCAAACTTCTTCAACATCTCTCTCACATACTTAGACTATGAAATGAAAATTCCCTTCTTTGTTTGATTAATGTATATCCCAAGAAAGAATTTCATCTCCCCAAACATAGACATTTCAAATTATTTCTACATTTCTTCCGCAAACCTCTTGCACATATTTTTATTTCCTCCAAAGATAATGTCCTCAACATACACTACCACAATCAAGATTCTATCACTTTCAATCTTAAAGTAAAAATTATTATCTATCTACACCATAGAAAAATGGACCCTTGTCATTTTCATGGTCTTTTAGGCCTTTTTTCTTGATGTTTGGCCTTTTTTTCTCTCATTTTATGTCGTAACATGGCTTGATCATGCATATTTAGGTACTAGAATTCAAATAATGGCATCTTGTGAAGGTGTTGTGAAGTGTTGTAAAAAAATTCTACACTCTTCTAGACTCTATTCATTACAATTCACCTAAAAATCACCTTTTCATCACTAATCAAGTCCTATTTTGAAGTGTTGTAAAATCGTGTAACAAGATTTCTTGCTTTTCTAGGCATAATTTCACTATTTACACCTTTCTTATGCTTTATTTGACCCCTTTATTCCCTTATAAGCTTTAATTAAGTGCATTTTTGAATGTAAACCCGACAAAAAACATTAAACATGACTTAATTCCTGAAACCCATTTGCCATGGGTGGCGAATGAGTCCCCCTTGGGTCCAAATTAAAAAAATTTAAAATTTCCTTTTGGGTTTTTTATTCAAAATCACTTGATGTCAGCCTGTGATGAGGTATTAACAACTTACTAAGGCACAAGAATGTATAATTAAGTATTTTTACATCCATTTCAACCCTTATTCATTCAAGCATTCGATCTCACATCACATTCAAGCATTCAAGCACCTTATAACATCAAATCAAGCACTAATCAAGCATTTTGGAGCATCCATTGATACAACTTTATATTTTCATGAACAATGGTTTGGTAAGTTGATAACATTTGCATGTTATTTTTTTATCATTCTCTTGCATTTCGTTATTTCTTTAAGGGTTTGATTACCAAAGTGGGGTTTGACCAAGGCAAACCCCTATTTGCTAATCCTCAACTATTTTTCCCCTCTTGCATGTGTGTTTGCAAACTTTTGTGTGGAGATTCAACAATTATTTAGGTGTTGAAGAGTGGTCAACAAGTCAACTAGGTGCTTCAAGTCAAATCAACCATTTTTCAAGCTTGGAGATGGTATTTTGTCCATTTCCTACATAATTGACTTTCGTAACCAGACAAGCAGACATTTCCATATCTGGTGTTGCAGAGTTGTCTCTTGATTTCTCAAAATTTTGGGAGAGGGCTGATTTGCCACCAGTGGCAAATGAGTCCCACCTTAAGACTGAAAATCTAGGTTTTGCCAGATTTTGGATCCCGACAGTCAGAAACTGGTTCCCAACAATTTTCACTAGAAGTAGGACTAATTCGCCACCCTGGGTGAATGAGTCCCACTATTGATTTTCTATGATTCCAGACAACATTCAGAACATTCTAGATTCTTCAATTTCTACCCAGGTGCACACTGATTCAGTCGATTTCTTTTTGTTCTGCATTTTATTCATTCTTATTTCATTATTTTTCATATCACATTGTGTTTTCCAGCATAGATTAAATCTTTATTTTTGCATTCAAATTCAGTCATATAGATCACTTAATTGCATTTAGTTCATTTCATTTAGCCTAAATAGCATCATACATAATATAATTTGAATGAACCCTTTAGCATTTTTGGCTTATTCTCTCCTTTTAGGTGAAAACCCCTAGAAGAGCTAGAAAGTTCTAAGGTGCCAAAAACCTACAGTTCATTTTGGTGAACCTGCATTTTGAACACTTTGCATTTTTTATTTCATCTGCATATTGCATCCTAGATTACACTTGCATCAACATTCAATTAGGGTATTGTTTTGTTCCTTCATTCTAGGACTTCTCACATTGCATTAGTGAAAGCTTTGTTTAGATTTCATTTTTGCATTGCATATCATTGAAAAAATTGAAAATTTGCATTCTACATCCTTAATTTCCATCCAAAAAATCATTAGAATCAATTTAAAATTTCTGAAAAACACAAAAAAATATCATATTGGGACTCATTCTCCACCCTGGGCGAATTAGTCGCTCTGCACTTTTTACACAACATTTTCAGACATTTTCTAAATTTTTCTACATTACAGTTTTATGTAGTTGCTTTCTATTTTCATTTCTAGAATCTTTATTTTTAGTCATTTATTGTATCTTAGTTTACTTGCATCATGGAATTTTCTTTTAATAAGTTCTAGAATTCCCTAAAATCCTTGGTAGACATGTCTAATTTTGCCTTCGATTGTGACCCTAATGACATTGAGCTGCCTCATGCTCCTTCAACTCCTCATGATTTTTCCTCCTCATGAAGTATACATCATTGGAGAAGATGATGATCACATGGAGAAGTTTTACAATGAATTCCTTGATCACCTAGAAGCCAATGCAACCTTCTATCCATCCATGAAGTCACAAGATATTCCTACTGTGCACCCCCTGCTCACTTTGCATACTTACATCCTAAAATCAATGAAGGACCTAAGGTTCCTCCCTCAAGTGGACCTAGTTCATCTAAACAAAAATCACAACCATTTTATGATCACAAAGTCACAAACACTCCCATAAACCTTGAAGAAACATATGGTAAGGGCTTTACTATCCCAAGTAAACAAGGTTGTGACACAACACATGAACATGACATTCACCAATTTCTTGAACAAACATGAATAAAAGAAAACACAGTAGGATTAGGATATCAAGATCCTTCTCATCCTAATAGACCTCATTTTCAACCTAGGAGACTTCGGGATGATGGTATAGTGATCTTTGATTCTCCTCCTGACTTAAACATTCTCCTTCCACGTGAACAACCATTACCTGATTCCAATAACACTGCTCCTAGGATCCCCATGGCTCCTCTTCCTCCTTCCATTCATGAAACTAGAGAATCCAACAAACGAAAATGACCATATAAATTGAAGAAGCTCAAGTTTCCTATACATCCTCCACCTGAATGTGAAAGGAGACTTCAACTAATTTTAAACAAAGGTCTTATAATTTTACCACCTATGAATAGGTTGGTCATTCGTCCTAAAGATTCTAATATACCATTTTGCAAATATCATCCCATTCATGGATATTGAACCAAAGAATGTCAGACATTGAAGGGCATACTAGATAAGTATCACTTCACTGATACCAATTGCTTTCCTCTTGTCCCATAACCACTAAATCCTTTTATCATGCCATAGTTGTAGAATTTACTATTCTCACTATTGCATGATAAGTTCACATCACCCACCTCAGCTCATTCTTGCCTTTACAATTTGTGGGGGGAAAGAAGTTGTTAGCCTTGTCCTTGTAATGTATTTTCGTTTGTCTCTTAACTATGTTATTCCTTTTCCACTTAGTTGCTTAAGATTGAGAAACCAATAACTTAGTTAATGGTTGACTTCCATTTGCATTACTTGCTTCTTTTTCATTTTTCTTTCATGTGTGTATCATGTTTCCTCGTAATGTGTGTTTGATGTTCCCTCTCTTTGTACAATTCTTCCATTTGTACCTCTATTCTTCTATATGCCGTGCATTGTATTTTTCACTTTTGTTTTGTGTTCTCCTTTTGGGGATAACGCAAAGTGTGTAGATTCCCTATGTCTCTTCCATGTTGACCCAATCGGTCCCTTTTCCTTTTCCCTTTTATCTTTTTCTTGTGTTTTTCCTTTTGGGGATGACACAAGGCATTGAGACTGAAATGTCTCCTTCATGTTGACCCAAAATATTTTTCTTTTCTTTTACCTTTTCATTTTACTTTCGCTTGTGTTTTCCTTTTGGGGATGATGCAAAACATTGATACCGCAATGTCTCTTCCATGTTGACCCAAACCGGACTTTCTTTTTCTTTTGTTTTCACTCCCTTTGTGTCATTCTTCTAGTTCTATGTGCTTTGGGGAATGATGACAGTTTTGAGCTCTTTCATCGAAGTTCATTGCAGCAACGAACATACTGACCCTAAATCCATAGATCCCTTATGTGTTTGGTGTGCTATTTTTCGGGGGGAAACTCCCTTTCTTTTTTTTTCCTTTTCATTGACATGACGCAACCTTACTCGAAAACATATGACTTGGCATAGGGCTTTCCAAGTTGGCTCTCATGTCTTATTTTCTTTTTGCATTTTCTTTCCTTCTCTACTTGAAAGTAATTTCTCACAGAACGATGTGCAACAATTTATTTAAAGTGGGGGGCATACATTACCATTAATTCACTTGCATTCTTGGTTCCTAGTGTAGTCTTGTCATTTCTATGATGTGTTTGTCACTTTGTGGATGACATTGGGTGTGATGTCTTTCATAAGTGTGATCTATCTTAGCATATTACATTCCTCTTGGTGGCCTAATGCGATGCAAAGTTGCATCCCCTAAGTTGTGAATATACTATTCTTTGATTGGTCCTCTCTTGGAGACATTAGACACAATGTTCCCTAAGTGACTGACCTTGCATAGCTTAACAAGAGTCCTTTGAACATATTTTACATTTTTCATTTTTCCCACCTTGCATAACGCAACTTGCATGCCTATGGTACCTTCCTTTTTGTTCATGAGTTCTAAGCATACAGAGCTTTGCTTGTCTAATGAAGCATGAACTAACATTTTTCCTTGTGACACCTTGTTAAATTTATTAGGAGGTATAACTTTGATATGGTTGAGCGGGAAGCCCATCTAGCAGCACGACTTTCCCCATAGCCACCTTTGTGTTTATGAGTGCATACCAACTAGCGTATGTATCTACCCTTTTGGGCTTTCTCACCCCGCTGACAACTAGAAGTTGCATGGCCCCATAGTGAGTATACTTGGGCCTTCTCACCAGGTGGACTACCATGAGTTATGTCACCCCAGAGTGAGTATGCATTCTCTTTTTCTCATAATCAGCCTAGATCTAATCTACAACTAGTTGGACAGACGATCGAAGCTTCATCTGATTCTCTCTTTTCAACACTTGTGTGTTCCTTTGTTCTTATGCTTAGTTTTCCATGGGATCTTCATCCTGGGGGCTCGGTCATCCCTCTTGATTATTGCATTCCATCTCACTAACGTAAGTACATTTGAACCCTCCTAATGTTTGTGGCTACTTTAGTGTGAGTTTAAAGCAAGTTCATCCTCTCACTAAAGTGGGGGCTAAATGCACTATAGAAAAATGAAACCTTGTCATTTTCATGGTCGTTTAGGCCTTTTTTCTTGATGTTTGGTCTTTTTTTTCTCTCATTTTATGTCGTAACATGGCTTGAACATGCATATTTAGGTACTAAAATTCAAATAATGGCATCTTGTGAAGGTGTTGTGAAGTGTTGTAAAAAAATTCTACACTCTTCTAGACTCTATTCATTATAATTCACCTAAAAATCACCTTTTCATCACTAATCAAGTTGTATTTTGGAGTCTTGTAAAGTCTTGTAACAAGATTTCTTGCTTTTCTAGGCATAATTTCACTATTTACACCTTTCTTATGCTTTATTTGACCCCTTTATGCCCTTATAAGCTTTAATTAAGTTTATTTTTTAATGTAAACCTGACAAACAACATTAAACATGACTTAATTCCTGACACCCATTTTCAGGTCCTAGGTGGGGCCCATTCGCCATAGGTGGCGAATGAGTCCCCCTTGGGTCCAAATTAAAAAAATTTAAAATTTCCTTTCAGGTTTTTATTCAAACTCACTTGATGTCGGCCTATGATGAGGTATTAACAGGTTACTAAGACACAAGAATGTATAAATAAGTGTTTTTAGATCCATTTCAACCCTTATTTATTCAAGCATTCAATCTCACATCACATTCAAGCATTCAAGCATCTTATAACATCAAATCAAGCACTAATCAAGCATTTTGGAGCATCCATTGATACAAATTCAAATTTTCATCAACAAGGGTTTGGTAAGTTGATGCTAGCATTTGCATGTTATTTTTTTATCATTCTCTTGCATTTCATTATTTCTTTAAGGGTTTAATTACCAAAGTGGGGTTTAACCAAGGCAAGCCCGTATTTGCTAACCCTTAACCATTTTTGGCCCTACTCTCTCCTTTTAAGTGAAAAATCCTAGAAGAGCTAGAAAGTTATAAGGTGCCAAAAATCTATGGTTCACTATCGTACCTTTATTAAAGCCTTGTTGAATCATATACTTATCTAACCTTGCATACCATGATCTAGGAGCTTGCTTCAACCCATATAAATATTTCTTCAATTTGCACACCATATCCAATTGATCTATTAACTGAAATCCTTCCAATTGTTCCATATAAACTTCCTCTTCTAGTTCACCATTCAAAAATCCTGACTTGGCATCCATTTGATAGACCTTAAAGTATCTATGAGCCGTAAATTCCAAGAACATCCTTATAGCTTACATTCTTGCTACTGGAGCAAAATTTTCCTGAAAATGTATGCCTTCTACTTGCGAGTAGCCTTTACACACAAGCCTTGCTTTTTTTCTAACAACTTTTCCATTCTCATTTTACTTATTTTTGAATACCTATTTTGATCCAATGATGTTTTTTTTTGCCAGTCTTGGGACCAATTCTCAAGTTTTATTCTTCTCAATCTGCATAAGTTCTTTTTTCATAGCTTCCTTCCAATGTTCATCTTTACAAGCTTCAAATATAGTCTTCCATTCAATTTAAGAAAGTAAACATAGATTCACTTTAGTAGCAGCTCTACTTCTAGTCAACACGCCTTTTGTCTTGTCTCCAATAATCTCTCTTTCTGAATGATTCTTCTGTACATATTTTAGTGTCTTATGGGACATAATCGAAGCATCTACTTCTATTTCATTATGTTCATCTAGCTTCCCTTGCTCATCTTTTTCCTATTCTTCCACAATTTCTTTTGTACTTACACAATCATGCTCATCAGATACATATCCATCAATGTCAATAGGATTATTCATTGTCTCATCAACCTTCACATTCAATCTCTCTACAATCTTTCTCATTCTTTTATTGAAACATTTGTATGCCTTTTTATTAGTAGAATATCCAATAAAAATTCCTTCATCACTTCTTGCATCAAACTTAACCAAAGTTTCCTCATCTCTTCTGATATAGCATTTGCTTCCAAATACTTTGCAATATTTAACAATAGGAATTATTCCATGCCATAGCTCATACGGAGTCTTTGTACTATTTGCTCTTGCTTGAACTCGATTGAATACATAAACAATAGTGTGAATAGTTTCTTTCTAGTAAACTTTCGATAAACCAGCCTTAGTAACCATTGATCTAGTAGCCTCTTGAACTATTCTATTTTTCCTTTCAACAAATCCATTCTATTGAAAAGTTTTCAGGGTAGATAATTGTCTCTTTATTCCATGCACTTCACAAAAAATTTTAAACTCATGGGGAGTGAATTCTCCACCTCTGTTAGACCTTAAGAATTTTATCTTCAAATCCACTTCATTTTCAACCATAGCTTTGAATGCCTTGAATCTATCTAATGCATTTGATTTCTCTCTAAGAAAAGTAGCCCATGTATATCTAGAATAATCACCAATTAAAAGCATAAAGTACCTTTCACCAAATAGACTTCTCACTCTTGTAGTACCACAAAGATCTATATGAACTAAATCCAATAGTCTAGTAGTGGACTATTCCTTTGATCTGTAATTATTTCTTACTTGCTTTCCAAACTGGCAATTCCTACAAATATCATTAATAGGCTTTGTAATTCTTAGCAAATCTCTCATGGTTTGAACAACATTGATCCTTTCCAAGTTTTCAAAATTCATGTGACACATTCTTCTATGCCATAACCAACTATCATTAATCTGAGTCATATAACATCATCCATCAACACCCTTAAGTTGATAGATATTCCCTTTAGATTTCTTTTCTGTAACAATCAATGTTCTGAATCCTTTCTGAATTTCATATCCCTCATCCTTAAACACAAGATCATATCCTTTTCTACATGTTTGACCACACTCAAAAAATTATGCATTAAATCCTTAACATAGTAGATAGCATTAGTATGATGCTTGTCATCAAAACTTACTGAACCTATCCCATAGATTTTAGCACCAGTATCATCTCCAAACATAACCAAGCCTCCATCATATTTTTCAAGCTTAAAAAACTTACTCTTATCACCAGTCATGTGATGTGAACAACCACTTTCAACTACCAAAAAATTATTTTCTTGTTTAGCATACAAGACAGAGATAACCATACCTTCATTTTTCTCCTTCTCCAGAGGGCTTTCTTTTACCTATCTTAAAGAATTAGCAGAAGTAGGTTCATTCTTAATTGCTAAGAACAAGCATTCATTGTCATCAAGATCTTCATATTATGAATCCTCATCAAATATACTAGCATTCTCATTCACATAATAAGCTTTGTTAATCTTCTTCCCTTTCTTTTCTTTCTCATATCTTTGTTCATTTATTTTAGCTCTTTCCGAACACTTTGCAATATAATGACCAATTTCTCCACAACTAAAGCATTTAAAGGGAAAATTTCTTCATACTTAGCGAAGTCTTTCCTCATTATTCTTACAAAGTTAGCTTCTATTTCATTAAAGTTTTCTTCATCTAGATCTTCAGCGTTTGTAGCTTTAAAAGCAGTCTCCGATTTGCACCCATTCCTTAGACTTGACTTCTTCATCTCATAAGATGTCAAAAATCCTAATAGTAGATCCTTAGTACAAGTCTTATATACTATAGTCTACTCAATAGCACTCACCTTCTCACTATAAGCATCAATAAGTTCTAAAAATTTTCTTTACAATCCCAGTTTCATTTATAGTAGCACCAAGTCCTCTCATTCAAGCCACTAGCTCATCCAATCTCTATACATAAGCTTTAATATTCTCATATTCAGACATGTGTAGAAGATAAAACTATGTTTCCAAGTTCTATATTTTTTCCTCTTTAACTCTTTCATCACCATCATGTGCTCTTTCCAAAGCATCCCAAACTTCCTTAGCCATTTTCAAAATTTGAACCTTAATCAACTCGCAATGTACTAGACTATTCTTCAAGATGAACTTCACCTTATTGTTTGCTTCATGTGCTTTGATCTCTTCAAGTGTACTCAGACCATTAGTAGGAGGAGTGTAAGGATTTTTTTAAGCTTTCTCCACATCATATCCACAATACTCTAGATATTCTTCCATCAATACTTTCTAGATACCATAGAACTTTAGTTCCATCAAACCTTGAATAATCAAAAACCATTTTTTCCAGCCATCCCAGACCTTCCTCAAGTGGTTAAGCTCTTCACCAAGGAACCTTACACTCTGATACCAATTATTGAATAAGACAACTAAGAGGGGCGTGAATCAGTTGTCATAGAATTAAACCTTTATTTTTAATCACCGAAACTAACACATAATACTACTTAAATGATTAATCATCAAATTCCAATACAGAAACTCAAATCCAACGTATAAACACAGTAACACTAGATTTACATGGAAAACCCAATGAGGGAAAAACCATGGTGAGGATAAACTCACACTATAGAGAATATCAAAACTAATTACCAATAGGCTCACTTCCTGAAATAAGGACTCACTATTCAGAACAAGGACTCACTATCCAACAAGGCTACAACTTAGAGGGCTCATTGCCACAAAGATACAAATAAGAAAAAGAAGACTTGTTACAAAGAGACTACAATCCCAATGTAACAAAGGATTCCACCAAAGTCACTCGATCAACTTACATGAATGATAGAGTTTACCTTATGCTCATTGCATTCAAAAACTCAACATTAAGCTTCCTACTAATCTCCCACACTCTCAACAAAGACTCTTACTAAATAGAATCAATGCCACACCAAATTGTACTTTCTCTTTTTCCTTATTTCTCTTCTTCTTCACTCTTGTATATTTTCCATTACTAACTCATCTTGTATTTATACCATCTTAAAATTTGCAACATATCCAAAGTTGGCTATCCAAATCCAAATTCAAATTACATCAAAACCAAAACATCCTAGGTTGGAATTAGAATGAGGATGACCCAAACACATGCTTCATAGGGACCAAAATAGATCTAACACAATTCATCATTCTTGAAAGTAGTATTTCACACAAGGTAAGCCACACTAGTCTAAAACACATAGAACCATGAAGCATGAACTTTTCAAATGCCAAAATTAACTTCAATACAATCAAGACAACTCAACTTTAGAATCACTCATCATAAGACTTCATCAAAGAGAAATTTGGACCAACAAAATTTCTCCCAGACCTCAACCAAAACCATAGAAAACCATCGTTCACAACTAGTAAACACAACTTGCACTGTACAATGAACCAACAACCAAAAATATAAATATAGCACCTTTTGAAAACCATGAACAACATATCTGAACCACACAACGACAGGAGAAAATCCAGACCAAAACCCAGAGTAGCCACTAAGCACCTATAACATATCTTTATTACAATTTTCTTAATATCCTCGACATATACATCCAACAACAACTAGTAGATAACCAGCTGATTGGTTGAAATCAATGAAAACATGTTCCATCTTTCCATTCTTGTAATAAATATCTCTTCTCTATCCAGATTCTACTTTAGAGGGTTTTCTTGAGTCTCCGCATTCCTTGGCTTTGACCTTGATTGGAGATCATGATCTTGGTGAGACTACCTTGGAGACACTTGATTCCTCTTTAGAGATTTCTTATATGAGACTTCTTCTGTCCCATTTCATTATGGAGTCGGAGTTTCTTTAGTGTCTACCATTGGATTGGCTTCATTCTTCTCTCAGTGGTTTGAGGACACTTCATTTTTTAGGGAAAATCTAGACTCTTTCTACTCCTTCAATGGATGGATCACTCTTTTGCATTCTTTGGATCGTGTTCAAGATCAGTTTCTGTATAGTCCTAGTTTGTCACCTTCTTCATTGATTGGGCATGTACCTGATTTGATTGTGGCATCTTCATCTTCAGTGACAAAGGAGACACATGAGCAGTTTTTAGAGACACTGTCTTCATTCATTCTTCCTGTATTTCTACTTGGTTTTGTTTCTTTTGAAAGGGAGACAAGTTGTTTGTCAACATTGGATCATGTTTTTTCTTCAGGAACTTACCTTTTTTCTAGGTGATCACATACTTTGGGGGGGATATTTAGTCCCTCTCTTTCCCTCCTATGGGGGGGCTATTGATTGTATTGTATCCATGTGACAGATGGTGTACTTGGGGGTATCATGGAGTCCTCCATCCTTCCTCACTTATTTCCATTTCATCTCCATTTTGGAGAGGGGTTTTCTTCCCACTGGGTTTTCCCCTTTGCTCCATTTGTGGGATATTTGTTGCATTTATCTTCATTTGTAAATGGGTACCTAATATGGCCATCATGTAGCCGATACCCATCACCCCATCCTTGCATAATCATTGCATTATCATTTCCTCATTAAGTTGCACTTATGGGGGGTGTTGGTGTAAATAATATTTAATTACACTAGCATAAGTTTACTTAGGAATAATATTTAATTGATTCCTAGGTTTCATTCACTAGGAAATTAGTACTAATGGGGCCATACGCCTTCACATGTATTTAGGATAAAAGATTCATTCTAGAAGATGGGTTTACTTTTCTAAAAGTCTTATCCTATCATCACATCATCCTAGGTCATTGGTTAGGGTTCACATGCTATTAGATCAAGACACATGTTAGAATCATAATTCATACTACATCTCACTTTGGCCGATATATAAAAGGCATATGTGCATTTGTAAATCATTCTAGATCAATCAGATAATAGAATCTCAATTTGCATGCCCAAGTTGCAACACTTTCTTTGTGTGTGAATTTATTCATGGTTAAGGTCCTCTTGATGGATGAAACTTCATAGGGACATTGTGCATCCATAATTTCTGCAAATAGTGCATTCAAATTCATTGAGCTTGGAGGATTCTCTAGACTATACTTCTTCCTTTTCTCCTTCTTTGGATCACCAAATTTAGGCATCTTTCCTTTCTTTTCTTTCTCCTTGTGCACATGTATTCTAAAAGCTTGTTTTACTTTCTCTATTTATTCTTCTTTAGAAGAGACAATTATCTTTTTTCTTTGATTCTTCATAGTTACTGGTGACTCTTCATCCTCGTCTTCTTCTTCTTCAAAGAGCACACTCATGTCCTTCTCTCTTCGATATATTTTTTTATTTCCTTTTTTTTCTAAGAGGTAGAGGGGAGGCTACCAAAGTAGCTTTTCTTTTCTTTGACTGAGATTCGTTTGTCACCAAATCACTAATCTTTGTTCTCTTAGTGCTATGAGGAGTAGAAATTAGTTCAGACTTTTGTTGAGTAGAGGAACTAGTTCTACCAAATCTTCTAGGTCTGGATGGCTCAACAACAGTACCTGCTAATTTAGCAGCTCTTTTCCTTAATAATTATATTTCCACTACTATAAGTCCACTATTTTTCATCCTCTCATTTACTACCTTTTCCAAAATTTTCTTACTTTCTGGTTCAGATAATTCCATATACATACTTTAATTGATTTTTCTTCATAAGTCCCATGTTTTTCTCAATTAGTGTCCTTAGTACTGTTCAATTTTTTTTTAATAAGGCCATCAACCTCAACTTCATTCATCTCATATCCAATTGGGGGAATCTAGACCATTCAGGGTTCCACAACTTCAACCATACAAAAATCAGTGAAAACTAAGAATTTTGTGTCATCTCAATATTTCTCCACTAAGGGGCGAGGGTTATTTTCCCTTACATTCATTCTCTTTTGAAATGCTGCAAAGAATGCAATAAGTACCTCTTCTTAAACTTTCAAGTCACCAAGACCATGCAAATGTTCCAAATTTTGATGTGACACTAGTTTCCTTTTATTCCATATGACATTACTTCTCACCGAAAGTTATCTCAAAAAATAGAATAACAAACAAACTACCAGAGAATCAAACTTGAAAAAATATTTCTTATCCTTGGTTTTTTTCAAGTTGTCAAATAGTTACTATTGAAGCAATTCACACATATCATAGTCTTTACCCTATTCCACCATCTCATAGGCAACATAGATTACTATAGTTTACACTAAATTTTAACTATTGGTGTAATAAATTTTGTATCCTATGACCATTTCCACATGCCTTACTATAGGGTTTTGAATCGTATCCACTATGCAAGCCCTAATATGATAGAATTTGGCTCTAGTAAGCTCCATTACATCTTTATTTTTTATAGATTTTAATACTAGTATGGGTACATTAGCACAGAGTCACGTCACTTCCCTTATAACCTCGTTTAATATCATTCCAAGCATGTTTGTCCATAAATATCAATCATGTATTCTGCTCAGAGCCATTCTTACAAACTTATGAGCATCATCATAGGTAAATTTTGGAAACAACTACTAGACGTCCAAATTCTTTGTCACAAGATTTTTGTATTTAGGCTTGATCTAGTGATCATCTCTAGTTAAGTCATTTATCCATGGGTTGATGAGTTTAATATTAGTATATCATTCCATTTTTTCATGAATAAAAGCCCTAGTGTCCTCAGTAGGCAAATCCCTTTTTGGTATGCTCAAGAAAGCTCTGAGCGGGTCATCCTGAAACATCTTCATGGAGTATTTCTTGAATTTTGGTTGACAATTTTCACTTACATTTACTAAGATAGGTGTGGTATTCTTTTGGAATTAAAATGCTTAAAGGAAAGATTTTAAGTCAATGATAAATCTCTTCTTCGCTTGACTAAAACTAGGGTTTGAGATGCTCTACTTCCCAAACTTTTGGATTCGCTTCAATTTGCTTCTAAATGCATAAAAGTGAGTGAATTAGCTCAAATTTGGAGACTTATAATCCAATATTTTTTCCCTAACTCGCATTTAATGCACCAATAAGAAAAGATGACAAAAACTCTTCACTATGTAACAACAAGCCCTTGTATACTCTGCAAAAGCTTATTTTTTGAATTTTCTTCAAAAGATTTAGATTGTCAATCTTTATCTCATGTCTTCATTCTAAGATGTGGCACCTTATACCAGCAAGGGGATTTTTGATTTTCTATAGTTTCTCCCCCTAAGCCAAACCCTAGGTTCAATTTTTGAGAGAGTTATCTGCACCAGAGGGTGGTATATATTTGTTTGTAGTTTTTAGTTATTTCTTGTTCTCAGGATCTTATTTCTTCCTCCATATCTTTTCCATTTCCTTCTTTACTTCTATTAGATCAATCTTTGTGACTAGACTATTTTTGTCTTCAAGATTACTCTTTCTTATGTTTCTGTAGAATCTAGCAATGTGTCCTAATTTATTGCAATTGTGACAAACAATATTCCTTTGAGAATTACTTTTTCCATTCATTCTAGATCTGCATTGGTTAGCCTTGTGTCCAAATCCATGACATGTAAAACAATATTTTGAAATTGGGCCTTAGTTGATTTTTGCATTCACTTGGTCTATGTCCAAAATTTTTACTAGTAAAGCACTTACCAGTAAAGGATAAACCATTATGATTTGTTTTACTTCTACATTCCATTGCTTTATGACCAAATTTGTTGCAAAAATAACAAATACCATTCAAAGATGAGTACCTTTGAGCATTTGGTTTTTTTATGGGAGGTCTTCTTACATTATTTATTTGATTCTGGTACTAGCCATTGTTCTTTTTATCTCTGGTTTTTCTTAGGTTCATTGATCTTTTCTACTTTTGAACTTTCACCTATCTCAAGTCCCAAACCACTTTTATCTTTAGATGCTTTCTTACATGCAATCATCTCATCAAGCATTGTAGAGATTTTCTTCATGAACTCTTGTTTTTTTCCATATCTACTCTTAGATTAACCACTTCTTGTTCAAGCTTCATGCAATCATCTATTTTTCTTTTTGCTATAGTATTCAAAAATTCCTTAATTCTTTTATTTTCTTCTACTTGTAATCTAAATCTGACGCTTTCTTCATTTGCTTGTCTCAATTGCTCACTAACTTTCTTATGACTTTCTCTGAATTTCTTGATTTTTTCTCTTAGTTTCTTGATATATTCATTGGTTTCTTTGATATTTTCCTTCAGAATTATGTTTTCACTTTCAAATCTATCAAGGTCTTCAAGAGAAACTTTAAGGTCTCCATCCTTATCAAGTATGCACCCATTATCAACCATGTGGTCAAATTCTAAGACATTCCCAAAGCAGTTAAGCTCCTTTAGGGGAACCAAAACCTAATACCAATTATTGAACAACCAGAATACTAAGAGGGGGGGTGAATCAATATTCCCAAAAACCATTTAATTACAAACCATGCAATTAACATGGCATACTTAGAAATTAATAGAAATGAAAGAATAAACACCCCATGACATATGCAACACATGAACACCAATTTTTTTTACATGGAAAACCCAAGATCAGAAAAACAACAGTGAGGATTAGCTCACAATATAGTATGAACAATCATAAAATATTACATAAAGGCTCACTACCAAAAGGAATCACTAGCCAAGTGAATTCAATATTCACAATAAAAAGTAAAGCATGAAAGGGTGGCTACATAGCTAAGTTTTGAACTGTTACAAAATGCATCTTTTTTATGTTGAATGCAGTTCCTTTGAAGCTCAAGATTCTATTCCAAACTACTTTGCTTGATAGAAAACACAATTTTCTACTATGAATTATATTTGCATTTCCTTTTCTCAATCTTCTGCAAAAATTTGCTTTGTTCCTTGCATTCGGATCACATCACTAGAATACCACACTCTCTAATCTCAAAATCTATATATATACATGATCATCATTGCAAACACTAACTAGGTTGGACTCAATAGACAACACCAAGGGGAATGGAAAATGTGCCTTATCGACACCCAATTCAAATTCAAATACCTTCACATCATAAAACCTACACGATATAGGTCAACATGGAACTATAATAGCTCCTTCTTACATCCACATTATAAGTTTAATCTTCACAATCTTTTACATAATTTAGTTCATCCAAGCATAAAACCTAAAAAAGAATGCTCCAATTGATTAACACACACAAAACATGTGGATCTCAAAATGTCATGCTAGATGGAAATATTAACCCATATAAATCTGTAAACATTATCCCAAAATTTCATGACCAAGCACACACTCATGGAGATGTGTGGACAAAAAGGACTATGCTCATTGCACTGAAAACTGGGAAAACTCTATTTACCAAACTTCTGTCAAATGTAGTTTTTAAACCATTCATCTAGACTAGTTGAAATTCTAGAATTAGGCACTGATATCATCCACAAAATACACATTGGAATCATGGGAAAGGATCTAAACATGCGATGAAATGCAAACCAATCTACAGAAGGCTCAGAGAGAAAAAATTGTCAAACTAAGCAGAGTATTCATCATTCCATTCTAGTATTCACCATGTAACATTGACATCAATGAAAACACATGTCTTCTTCATTATTTCAATAGTATACACAAGGAATTTTTCTCAATTTCTCGCCCTTTGACATCAATGACAAAGGGACTCTTCAGGCACAATGCTTCTATTGAAACCAATTTGTTGTCCCCCCCTTTGATCAAAATTTTCTCCCCCTTTGAAAAAATAAAGGAGTGTGTCCATGACATCTACAACCATCAAGTCATTAGAAATTTATAAAACAAATTATTCCCATCTTGACTTCATATTCTATCTTCTCCAGGGCTAAATAAATATTATTGTAAAGCTTCCCCTAGAGTCATGCCCCATCACTAGTGATTAGTGATGTCATGTGGGAGCAACCACTCCCAATTTATTCAAGTACTCAAGTTACTCTTTTTGAGAAATGAGAGATAATTTTACTCTCTTTGTTCTTTGTAGCTCCTCTTGTTTGAGAACTTTCATCTATATCTCCTATTAAGCAACTTTGACCATTCACTTCAATGAGATTGTAAATATTTATTTTAGTCCTTTATCCTTTTGCAACTAATCTCCCTGATTTTCTTATCTTTCATCCTTCTGCATTAAATGAAACTTTATATCCATTTTCACACATTTGACTAACCATTGTCACACATTTGACTGACACTTATTAGATTATGCTTCAACCCTTCAATATAAAGGACATCACGTGTAGGGAATCTTCCATCTATACTCAATGTTTATTTTCCATAATTTTTTACTGTAATGTTGTCTCCCAAACTCATAGATCCTTTCTTGCATTTTTCTAAGTTTGATGAATTTTATCTTATCACTAGTCATGTGTTTAGAGTATCCACTATCTATCACCCATAAATTATTTTTCTTGGCATGAAGAGTTGTTTGTGCAATCACTGATTTGCAATTTTTTTGGTTTTCTCTTTTCAAACCTTCTTGGGTTTCTTTTCTACCTTATCTGCCTTCTTTTCAGGGACATGTGAACCTTTGTTCACTTTGGGTGGCATGTTCTTTTTATTCTATAATTTTGGTGTTACAATTTTTTTTCTACATTGCTTAGCTATGTGACCAAAATTGTTACAATTGAAGCATATTACATTTGTATCTACCAAAGGATAAAATGGTTTGTCTCATTTATTTAGAGAATCTTGAATGAAAAGGTGTTTCGAAAATTTTTCTTAAATTTTTCTAATCAATAGATCTAGGATCCATGAAACTAATTGTGCAACCTTCTTGGTTTAAAGAATGAATTTAGCTGTCAAAATTTGATTTCTCTAATTGAAGTGTTTAAATATGAAAAAAATATTATGAATTTATTGATACCACACCCAATGGGCATGAACCAAAAGGGATTGAAAGAATTATAACAAATATTGTTAAAAGTGATAAAAAATTGTCTAGTTGTGGTAACAAATACCTAAATTGTTTACTAACCAAGGAATGGTCAAGAGGTCACGTTATACAGTTACACAAAGAAGAAAAAATGCTCCATCAAAGTATCCCAATGTATTCACCATGTAAACGGTCTCACAAGAAGAATGGTGGAAAATAAAGAAGATTTCTTCTATTGTATCAAAATATTGTGATATGAAAATGATAGATGATATTCTACCTTCTTGCATACTAGAAGTGAAAGATAGGGAAGCGGTTGGTACAAGTAAAGTTTGTATGGAAGAATAATCTCTAAAAATCCCTGGATTCTGAAATTCACTAACACAAAAGATACATGCAAAATTAAGTCCTAATAAAGAAGACTTGAATAATTCCCTAGTACAAAGAGAATATGAATCTTTTCTTTTTTCACTTAATGATAATTATTTTGTGAAATTGCAAATGGAAAAGATTAAGGAATTTATAATTAGGGACTTACTAATTGATGATTTGTGGAATGATAGGAATAATGAAGATATTGTGTTTACTATAAACTAAGAAGGGAAAGAAAATATTGCAACCTCATGCACACAAGCATCAAAGGAGAAATATATTTCAAGTAATACACAATAATGAATTGTGATAAAGCAAATAATTTTTCTTCAATAATTACTAGCCAAACATTAAAATTATGAGGTTAATTTTGAGTAGGTGCAGCATAAAAATGACAAATTTAATGATCGTTTGAATATGCATCACAATACTTTAATTAGAGTATACATATCTAAATTTAAAGACAAATTTTCTAAATTGACAACCATGGACATTATGAAATTGATTCTTAAAGTTAAAACACTTTCTCTTATAAAAAGTATGGCCAATAATTAACATTATGTGTTGTAAATGTGTATATATTAGGTTAGGGTTAGGTTTGAGCTAAATTGGTTCAAATTACTTAAAGTTCAAGGTCATTAATTGCCTTTGAAGTAGGAAGCTTATGCATTTGGTAAATATTTATTCTTGAAATATTCTTAATTGCACTTCTCACCATAAAATGAACAAGGAATAATACTTTTCAGAGCTATTCACTAAACACACACACACACACACACACACACACACACACACACACACACACACACACACACACGCACGCACACACGCACGCACGCACGCACACACACACACACACACACACACACACACACACATATATACATACATATATATATGTATACATTAGTGAAAAGGTAAAATGTACATGCATTATAGAAAAATACAAAATTCGTTGCCTTTTTGGAGTAATCTTAATCTATCTCCTTGGTTTCATTATGGGGAAATTCACACCCAAGGGAAACCACTTGTTTGTGTTCAACCATAGTAATGCTGAGAAAATTCCCTTCAAAAGGAAACAGGGGCACTGCTATTCCATCATTGATAAAGCAAAGAATATCTATAGGAGTAGGAACTCCTACTATGGGTTGCACTACAACTAGAACATAATCCAATCCTCCTAAATAGTCATCTTTAACCATGAGTGTTGCTAGTGCTAACACTACAACTTGAGATAATCCAATATGCAAAAGAGAAGCAAAAAACTTGGAAGAAGTATCAGATTTCACCTGACATTGCTCACCTCAATCCATAAAATCATCTCCAAACACCATTCCAACAATGATTCTTATCATACAAGTCTTAATGTAGAAAACCTTCCTTAACCTTTGGCTAGTAATTCAGCCTAAAAAGGTAGATTGGAATCAAGGGCTAGTTAAGAAAATTGGGGTATCCATACTTAAAATTTACTCAAATTATGATCAAATTCAAAATGAATTTTCTTAAGATGCTTAAGGAAGATTTATAGAATGGGTGGTTTAATACCACATTGCAATGAAACATGAGCCATTTTCATGAGCATTTAATGAGTTATATTTCCTAAAATCTGATTGTAGATTTGCATTGTACCCAAATGTTCTAAGTTATAGGGTTCAAGAAATAAATCAAGTGTAAACTTCATTGAAAAATTTAAAGCATCTTGAATTGATTAAGATGATACATTTAAGTGAGCATTATTTTCTTTTCCTATAAATGCAATGAAATGATTAAAATATCTAATTAGGAAATAATGTTGTCAAAAAGCAATTAAAAAACATATTGAGTGTATGTTCTCAATTAATGAAGGAAGTTGAAAAATGAGCCAAATGACTACATCAATGTTTTGGTATAAAAAACAATCATGTGAATGATCTCAATAGGTAATTAATATCATCTTAGTAATTCATATGAAATTTTATAGAAAAACCTGGGTTGGTGCAAATGTGATGCAGGAGCATCCCTAGTTCACAAGAAATCTTGCACCAACCAAAAATATTTGCATTTTATTTTTTTTCTTTTCATTTTCCTATTTAGTTCAGTAAGTTCAGTCATAAGCAATTTTTGTATTTTGGTCTGCATTCTGCCACTGTTTCATTTTTGACCTTATGGAGCTGCACTTAGCATCTAGACATGTTCATCTACATAATATCCAATTTCCAGAGTATATGGGCCTGTTACTGGAAAGTTATTTCTATCAGAATATCAACTATTTTCTCAAAATAGAGCATCTTGATAGTCTTGGACAATCGACTGAAGGAGAAGAATTGTGAAACCTAATGACACATCATTCAATGTTCTATGGTTCATGGCCAACCTTCCTTGGGATTTCACACTTCATTTCATTCATTTCGAGGAAGTCTTATCCATTTAAGTCTGACCTATCAGTGTATACACATTAGACCTCTTTCATGGAGTGTGAAACCTTCTTGGGCTGACACAGAGGAATGCTATGATCCAGAGATAATATATATTGATGTAATAGATCTAAGGAAAGTAGTTTTTTTTTTTTTTTTTTATCTAGATAATATTGATAGTTTAGATTCTCAATGAAGGAGCTTCACTGCTATATCTTGAGCATATTCTACAATTGTGAGATTAGGCCTATGAGTCCTAATTGTAAGCCCGTAAGTTGTCGGCCAGTTTGTATTTAAATTCTATCATATATATATCAAGAATGACTGAATCTATATTTGTTTCATATCTTTGATTTGTTTTCCATTGTGTTTAATCTTGATGCATGGTCTAGACTATTCTCTTTAAGGACCCTCCTAACCGTGACTACACCAAGTGGTATCAGAGTGAAAGTTTGAATATTTGGGAGTGAATTGAGCGAAGTTGGCAATTAATTTCTATAAGATCTTGTTGTGAAAAAATTGCCAAATCTAAGGTAGCCTACCTGTGTTGTCAATTCATCACTGATTATGAGGCAGTTGTCACCTTGTAGCCAGATCGCCGAACTTGAGGTAGTTTGCACTTGATCCTAGGAGAATGCCACTGAGAAGAATCCTACAGTTGGAACAATGGATGGAAGGATAGACGAAATGATGGAATTGATGAGGACCATGCAAGTTCATCTTGATGCTATTAAAGAAGATGGAATAAGAGGATTTACACCTAGGCCTAATGTTGAAAGTGATGATGATGATGATGAATTTCAATCCGTTGATCAAAATGGTGAAACCCTAGGAGAAGAAGAAGAAGAAGAAGAATCAGATCAAGTAAATATGTTGTGATCTATTTCAAAGATTGGAAAGAGACCTAGATTTGATGTGCCAAACTATATTGGTAATTTACATATTTAGGAGTTGATTGACTGGATAAAATACCTAGAAGAATACTTCAAGTATGAAGAAATTGAAGATCCAAAGAAGGTGAAATTTGCAAAGACAAAGTTGAAGCAACATGCTACTATTTGGTGGAAAGAAGTACAGTTGGATAGAAATAGAAGAGGAAAAGAAAAAAATAAAAAATGGGATAGAATGGTGCCAAAGCTGAAAAATCAATTTATGCCTGTTGACTGAGTTGGAGCTATTGAAGAGACTACAAAATTTGAGACAAAAGGAGAAATCTATGAAGGAGTACACTAAATAATTTCATAAGATGTTCATAAGAACTGGACATAGTGAAGAAAGAAAGGAGAAAGTGACTAGATACATAAATGGACTAAGATTGAACATTCAAGAAGAAATGAGTTTGTTAAGGATGACTACATTGGAAGAATCATATCAGTTTTCCCTGAAAGTTGAAGAGAAGTTGAATAAAAGGCATGAGCAGAGACAAAGAGGTAGAGGAGATAAATTTTAGAGAAGCAAAACATTTTCTAGAGGAGAGATATCTTATGCGAAGTAGAACAGAAAGGAGAACACATTCAAGAAACAAGATAGAGATAACAGTGTAGACCAAAGAGATGATAGAAGGGTATGTGCAGGATCATGATGGGCCAAAAAGTGGTGATATGATGGGTATGTGTAGGGTATGTGGCTGATGACTTTTTTTCACCCAAAATTGATGAAATGAAAAATGGTTTTTAAAGGAGATTCTTAACTTTCCACCAATATAAATCATGCTTTACTTTGAATTTTAGTAAATTATTATTATTCATTTTCTGTTTGAATTATGACTAAAGTCCTGATTGATAGGCTAATTGAAAAACATCCATAGCTTTCAAATGGTATCACATTTTTTGAATCTGAAACATGCGTCACATTCTATGCTTCGCATACTATAGGATTAAAAAAAATGAATTTCATGAAGTTTTGACCAAGTTAAGATGGTCAGACATACGAGTTTTTATGTTTTTAAAAGTTGTAATAAAAATAATAATTAATTATTTACTTGGAAAAAATTACAAAAAAATATGCATCACATCGGGACATGAGTCCTCTAATTATATCTAAAATCTTATAAAAAAATATTATCATTTTATTGTGGTTAGGTGGTCAGACAAACACCTACTTCTTATTTTTCCTTGAAATTTAAGTACTACTACATTGAAATTTCAAATTTTCACCAAATAGATTTTTCTTTTTAAAAATAAACCTAGTAGTTTAGAAACTACATTCAATTTGCTTCAGATTCTTTTCTTACATATTTTTGAAATAATATAGATAACTTATTCAAATTTTTATGTCATGTTGCCTAACTCTGATTTTTCTGAATTTTTCACCACTTAAGGGCCTATTTTTTCCATGATGATCCTACACATACCCAGAAGCTTCTATCAAAGAGAAAACCCTATTGCATTCTGGAGTGAAGGATACAAAATAGAAGGAAAAGGAACTGATATGAGAGTATTCAGAGGAACCTATTTTAAGTTTGGAGGTGAAGGACATAGAGCATTTGAATGTAATCAGGGTAGTACAAGCAAGAGAAAGAGAACAATGGAAGAGTAGCCTATGTTGAAGAAGAACTTGTTGGATCACTTAATTCAATTGGTAAACCAAAGAAAGGAGAATCACTTGTGATGAGGAGAGCACTATTTCAAGTAGAAGCAAATGAAGAACCACCATAGAGGAAAAGTTTGTTTAAAACCAAATGCAAATCAAGAGGTAAGTGTTGTAAAGTTGTAATTGATAGTGGTAGTTCAGATAACCTAGTTTCAGAGGAGATGGTGACTAAGTTGAAGTTGGAAAGATTGAAACACCCTAATCCCTATCAGATAGCATGGATTCAGGATGATCATAAGGTACTGGTGAGTGAACAATGTTTGGTGAAATTTCATGTTGGATCTTATCACGATGAAGTCTTGTGTGACATTATGCCTATGGATGTATGTCATATTTTTTTGGGTAGACCTTGGCAGTATGATAGAAAAGCTATACATGATGGGAGAATGAATTCATATACCATAAAATAGAATGGAAAGAGAATTACCTTGATCCCTTTGGAAGATGATCCTAAGAGTGAGGTGTGTGGGAATGCTAGAATTTGTTTGGTAGATGGAAGAAAAATTATGGATGGTTTGAGACATGAGAATATGTGTTATGCTTTGATCCCTAAGAAGCCTGAAACATTGAAAGAGAATGAAGAATCACATCCGAAGGAGATGAAAGAGTTTCTAAAAAAGTATGAAGACATCATATCAGATAATGTACCTAAAGGATTTCCACCTATAAGGAGTATCAATCATCATATGGATCTTATACCTGGAGCTATTTTTCCTAACAAAGAAACACATAGAATGAAACCAACGGAGAATGAATAATTGAATAGGAAGATACAAGAGTCGTTGAGCAAAGGTTTGATTAGAGAAAGCTTGAGTCCTTGTGCAATACCTGAAGTATTAGCACCTAAGAAGTATGGAGAATGGAGAATGTGTACAGACTCTAGATTCATAAAAAAAATCACAGTTAAGTATAGATTCCCTTTGCTTAGGATGGATGATATCATGGATTGTTTGAGAGGAGGAAAGTAATTTACAAAGATAGACTTGAAGAGTGGATACCACCAGATCAGAATTAGAGAAGGAGATGAATGGAAGACTACTTTTAAGACAAATGAAGGGTTGTATGAGTGGTTAGTGATGCCTTTTGGATTGAAAATGCATCAAGTACTTTCATGAGGTCGATGAATGAAGTCTTGAAGAGATTCTTTGGTAAGTTTCTAATTGTATATTTGGATGACATTTTTATTTTTAGTAAGACAAAGGAAGAACATTTGTAGAACCTAAGACAAGTATTGTAGAGAATGAGAGAAGAGAAATTGTTGATAAACCTTAATAAGTATAGTTTCATGAAGGAAGAGTTGGTATATCTAGGATTTTTTATTTTTGTGGAAGGATTGAATATGGACCTTGAGAAAATATGAGCAATTATTGAATGGCCTACACCTAAGAGCATTGGAGAAGTTAGATCATTTCATGGATTAGCTAGTTTCTACTGGAAGTTCATCCAAAATTTTAGTTCAGTATGTAACCCTAACAGAGATGATGAGAGGTGAAAAAAAGGAATTTAAGTGGAAATCTAGAGCAGATAAGAGTTTTGAATTATTAAAGTAGGAAGTGACAGAGCAACCTATTTTGGCATTCCCATATTTCAATAAGGTATTTCAAGTTGATAGTGATGTGAGTGGAAATGCAATAGGAGCAGTGTTAGGTCAAGAAGGTAGACCTGTAGCATATTGCTGTGAGAAGTTGAATGATGCAAGGAGAATATATTCAGTTTGTGATTGGGAGTTCTATACCACAATTCAAGCCTTGAAGAAGTGGATACATTACTTATTGCCTAAGGAGTTTGTGTTGTATATAGATCATCAAGCTTTACAATATTTGAACAGTCAAGGTAAGTTGAATCAGAGACATATGAAATAGGTAGAGTTCATGAAGAGTTACACTTTTTTTTGGAAGCATAGGAGTGGAAAATTGAATAAATTTGTCAATGCATTGAGGAGGAGAAGGAACTTATTGACATAGATGAGAGTTGAAGTATTAGGTTTTGATGAATTGAAGAATATGTATGAGGGAGACACTGATTTTTCAAAAACTTGGAAAGCATGTAAGGAACCTATTATGATAGATAGAAGCAAGTGGTTAGACTATTTCATTCAAAAAGATATGTTGTTCAAAAGAAATCAATTGTGCATACCTAGAATTTCAATGCTCAAGAGACAATCTAATAAAGGAGAAGCATAGTGGTGGATTGGAAAGAAATTTTGGCATTGATAAGATAGTGGCATTGGTGAGTGAAAACTACTTTTGGCCTCAAATATATAAGGATGTAAGGAAATTTTTTTAGAGTTGAATATTTTTTCAAGTTGCAAAGGGAGTAGGTAGAACAATGGATTGTACAAACCTTTGATAGTACTAGCTCAAGACCCTGGGAAGACATAAGTATGGATTTTGTAGTAGGATTGTGAAAGACACAAAGAGGACATGATTCTATATTTGTGGTAGTAGACATATTTTCAAAGATGGCTCATTTCATACCCTATAAGAAGAAAACTGATGCAATACATGTAGTAGACCTATTTTTTAAAGAGATTGTGAGATTGCATGTATTACCTAAGAGTATAGTTTCAGAGAAAGATACAAAATTTCTTGGATAATTTTTGAAGACACTTTGGAAGAAGATGAAGATAGATTTGAAGTTTAGTTCAACATTTCACCCATAGATAGATGGAAAGACAGAGGTAGTGAATAGGAGTTTGGGAAAATTTTTGAGATGTTTGGTTCGAGAGAAGGCAAGAGGTTGGGATTTTATTTTTTCACAAGAAGAATTTGTATACAATAATTCAGTGACCGGGAGTACAAGAAGAACATCTTTTGAGATTGTTACCAAAATAAACCCTAGAGGAGTAGTGGAGTTGAGAGATATCAGTATGGAAGAAAAGAGAAGTGTAGAAGTAGAAGAATTTTCACATCACATGAAGACAATGCACAATCAGGTTAAGAAACATCTAGAGGAGATGAATAGTAAGTACAAAGAACAATCAAATGAGAAGAGGAGACATAAATAATTTGAAGTGGGAGATGAAGTGATGGTGTACTTGAGAAAAGAGAGATTTCCAGTTGGGACATATAACAAGTTGACGATGAAGAAATTTGGACCTTGTAGGATACTCAACAAATTTGATTCAGGAAATGCATATGAAGTGGAGTTACCAAAGACATTGGGTATATCACCTATTTTCAACATTGCAGACCTGTATCAATATCATGAAACAGAGTTTAGTGACATAATGAAAGAATACTAGTAGACATAGTTACCATAGCAAGTACCAAAATAGTTCAAAGACATGTTGGATAGCAAAATTGCACGCAAAACCAGAGAAAGGTAGTATAAAGAATATCTTGTGAAGTGGAAAGGTAGACCAACAAAAGACTCATCTTGGATATCTTGGGTTGAGGTAGACCATCTTGGTTTCCCTCTAGCCCCATCAAAGTGAGGGACTCACTTTCAAATCAACCCTAGGTGTCTAATGTAGGAGCATCCTTGGTTCACAAGCAATCTTGCATCAACCAAAAATATTTGTATTTTAGTTTGTTTCTTTTCATTTTCTTGTTAAGTTTAATAGTTAGTTTGGTCATAAGCAGTTTTTGTATTTCTATCCATATTTTGCCACAGTTTCATTTCAGACCTTACGGTGCTAGAATTAGCATCTAGACATGTCCATCTACATCATCTGATTTCTAGAGCATTTGGGCATGTTATAGGAAAGTTATCATTATGAGAAGATCAATTGTTTTCTCAGAATAGAGAATCCTAACTCTTGGACAATTAGCTGAAGGAGAAGACTTGGGGAGCCTAATGACACATCATTTAATGTTTGATGGTTCATGGATTACCTTCCTTTGGATTCCACACTTCATTTCATTCATTTGTGAAGAAATCCTATCCATTTAAGTTTGACTTATTTGTGTATACATGTTAGACCTCTTTCGTCGAGTGTGAAACCTTCTTGGGCCAACACAGAGGAATCCTATGATACGAAGATAATATATATTGATGTAATAGATCCTTAGGAAAGTAGTTTTTTTATCTAGAGAAGATTGATAGTTTAGATTCTCGGTGAAGGAGCTTCATTGCTATATCTTGAGCATATTCTTTAATTGTGAGATCAAGCCTGTGAACCCCAATTGTAAGCCTACATATTGTCGACTAGTTTGTATTGGAATTCTATCATATATATTGAATGACTGAATCTACGTTTGTTTCATATCTTTGAGTTATTTTCTGTTGTGTTTACTCTTGCTACATAGTCTAGATTGTTCTATTTGACGACCCTCCTAACCATGATTGCACCAAAATGAATGATTGGGTATTATCTTTTAAGTGAAAAAGAAGAAGCCACCAAAGTTTGAACTTAGTAATATGTGAGTATTAAAGGTTAATGGGTGAATTCTTAGGTAGTTATTCCAGCTAAACTATCACTTTGATGTATTAATGAATAAGTAGGTATCAAAGATGGGTTTGAAGAGCTTAGGAAAGGTAATGATCAATAAAATAATACTTTAAAATCCAATAATTTAATAATATATTAAACATAAGCTCTAAAAATAAATTATTGGAATACATTTGCATGTTTACTTTAAAATTATATATATAATATGGTTGGCATAAATTTTTACAAGAGATTATATGTATCAAAACATAAAGAGTTTTTTGAATTAGTTTAGGGTAGTGGATGCATGTATCAAGTAAAAATTCTAAAGGTTTTCCTTTGCTACTAGTATAATTCCAAGCCTAATAGTAGGCTTCAATGCCAACAAGTTCAAGAAAAGAGATGCAAAGAAACATCAAAAATCAAAAAAATAAAGGAACATCAAAAGGAAAATAAAATTTCAACTCTTTATGTCATTCAAATATCTCTACTGTGACTATAGATGCTTGAATAGTAAAAGAGCTATGTTTGAAGGAACTATAGACATAACCTTGTCGGGGCTATAGACACTTGATTGACATCAAGGCTCTATCCAAGGTTGGCTTAGAAGGTTAAACCAAAATATGTAACTCAATACAAATATACATTGTTTTCTAACTTTTATATAAAAAAAAGTTAATCACTTGCACACACTTAAGTTCCTTAAACTTTATGTCTTCTATATTAAAAACATGATTTTGAGGAAAATATAAGGTGTATTGTTTTGATGAGATAGGGAAAGGGTGTTTAATATATTCTTAGTTTCTATGTATGTTTTCATTTTATTTTATTGGTTTCT
Source organism: Sequoia sempervirens (assembly GCA_007258455.2). Classification (NCBI taxonomy): domain Eukaryota; kingdom Viridiplantae; phylum Streptophyta; class Pinopsida; order Cupressales; family Cupressaceae; genus Sequoia; species Sequoia sempervirens. Next base: position 164,182,337 of record VDFB02026320.1, on the reverse strand, counting down.
AGTTGTTGTGTGGTCTCACAACACATCCCGTTGCATTTTAAAAAGCATGGGGACCCATTTTTTTAGCATGACATAGCTTATGTCATACTAAGTTAGCAATGTTGAAAAGCTTAGACTTATGGTAAGGTCAACTATAAAGGTACTTGAAATGGTGAAAATTGAAAGTTGTTTCTTTCAAGAAAATAAGGTCTTATGGAATCAGATATTACATCTTCTAATTTCATATTAGATAACTCATCTTATCTCATAATTATCATGTGGCCTATGAATGTTTTGGTAAAACTTGTAAGTATGGGTGGGAGTTGGCATTATCACATATTTCTATCAATCTAAAATAGACTTGAAAATGAATTAAATTAGAAATAACACAAAGTAGGGATTTTGGGGCTTACGAATTTGGGTATTTGATAAGCATTTATTTATTTTAAGTTTTAGGTATGGTAACTATAGACATCTAAATTTAATCACTCTCATATGATTAAATTTACTCCCTTTTTGTCCATCATATTAAATATTAATTTATTAAATTAATATTACACCTTTTATCTCATATTTGTAAAGTATTTAATTTAATCATTAAATGCTTTATCTTTCACCTTCTTCCTCTCTAAATTAAATAAATACACCAATTTATTTAATTTAGTCATTTTTACTCTTTTGATTTAAAATCAATTTAAAATTCTTTATTTTCTCTCTCCTTGTCACTTCCTCCATGATCTTGCCCTAATCTGAATTAATTTAATTAATTCATGATTATGATGTGCATCCTCTTAATCAAAGATTAATGTCACATCCTCCTACATTTGCCACTTGCCTCTAATCTTCCATTAATTAGTCTAATCCAATATTTGCACAACCTTAACCAAGGTCATTAGCCATATTTAGCACCACTTTTTAGCCAACCTTTGCATTTACCTCCTTTTAGCATTGACCCTCTTTCCCATGTGAATTTTTAATTCACATTTATTTATCCTAGATCCTAAGGCTTCTAGAACCTTGGACTTGTCACATCTTCCACATGTGACCAAGTCCCACCTTTTTGGAGCTCACCTTTTATCCTTTAGATTCTCCTAAGAATGTGAATTTTTAATTCACATTTATATTTTCAACCACCTCTCCTTTTCCCATGGAGATTTTTGAGGAATTCCAAAATTCTTCAAATGTCCCTTTTACTCCCACTTGGGGACAAGGAATCCCTTTTTGAGGAAATCTTCACACTCCCCAAGATGCTTGGAAGGTACTTGTCCTTCCTCCACCTCATGTACCTTTTGGCCACCTCACTTACACCTCACCTCCTCTCAGCCACTTCACCATCCACATGTCAAGATGTGAGGGCTTGTGAGTTCTCAACTCACCAGAGCCCTTCATCTTGACCTTGTTGGATGAATCTTGACTGTTGAATTCTCTAGAGAATTCAAATTCTCCTATAAATACCCCCTCCTCAAGGGCATTTTAAACACTTTCACTTTGAGCAACCTTATGCTGCCAATTTGCATTTGCTATCATTTAATCATCCACTTTAATCATTTTTCATAAGTTAATATTGCATTTAGTCACTCAAGAAGCCATCTAAGGAGCACACAAAGTCATCCAAATCAAGGGCCAACCAAGGAGTCTTCAACAGCAAGGAAGGTATAATCATTTGCATCTCATTTCATCTATTTTCCTTCTTGTTTTATCACTCTTTAGGCTAATCTTGAAGTGTCCTTAGTCTTTTATCATTTGCATCTTTAGTTATTTCACACATTAGAAGTAGGGTAAAATTCCAAGGTACACATTTCTGGCATGCCTGGTGGGACCCACAAATGGGTTCTTGCATTTAACCTTCGTTTTTGCTAAGAATTTTGTAGGAAAAGGTTGCAGAAAGGCAGAAGCGCCCTCTGCTTTACCACAGAAAGGCGGAAGCGCCCTCTAATTTACTACAGAAAGGCAAAAGCGCCCTATGCTTTACTACAGAAAGGCAGAAGTGCTCTCTTGTCTGCTGCAGAAAGGCGGAAGCGCCCTATATCTGACAATTTCATTTCCTTCTAACAGTTTGCTGCAGTTAGGTGTATACTTAGAAGTTTGTTTCTAACACTTTCTTGCAGTGGGGCATACAACTTTCCTTTTTAAAAATCTGATAACGTTTCCTACAGAGGGGCGGATATGCCCTTTCATTTTGAAAGGTTCTTTTCCTCTAACCTTTTGCTACAGAAAGGTGGAAGCGCCCTACAGAGAGCTGTCAACGCCCCTGTTTTGCTGCAGAAAGGTGGAAGCGCCCTGCAGAAAGCTGTCAACGCCCCTGTTTTGCTGTAGAAAGGCGGAAGCGCCCTGCAGAAAGCTGTCAACGCCCCTGTTTTGCTATAGAAAGGCGGAAGCACCCTGCAAAAAGTTGTTAATGCCCTTGTTTTGCTGTAGAAAGGCGGAAGTGCCCTGCAGAAAGCTGTCAGTGCCCCTATTCTTGCTGTAGAAAGGAGGAAGTGCCCCTGTTTTGCTGCAAAAAGGTGGAAGCGCCCCAAAACAGCACAGTTTGGAAGGTAAAATAGTCATTTTAGTGTTATTTTTGCTCTCATTTTTAGCTATTTTCAAGTAATAACCCTCTAACATTGTTTTGGCAAGGATATTGGTGTTTTTTGCTAACGTCTTGTAGCATATTATGGCGTAATTGACCAAAAATGAAAGAGAAGACAGCTAACATTTGTTTGCAGGGCCATCTATTTTATTAGATTTTTGAAGATTATCCTTGTTGTTTTAGAACATAGTCTAATTAGGGGGAGTAAACTTCATTGCTTGTTGTGATTGTTTATTCTTGTGTTACCCAAGGGGGCATTAATTTTTTTTCACTTTCCCCTTACACTTCATGTGAGTCTGGGGAGTAGTTGGAAATGTTTAGTGTCTTCTTTTTAGTGGGACCTACTTGGGGATTTCATCACCCCAAGGGACGATTCCAACCACATGTACCGACGGGGTATATAAAGGGGGGAGAACGAAAGTTGTACCCCAATCCAGTCACGTCGTAATTGGCGGAGCGTCGAAGCTAGGGTGATACCAAGATAGACGTGAAGAGTTGGTCTGAGCCTTTCAGTATCTCGTTGGGGTTCCTGACTCATACTTGTGACGGGTTGGTGTTCACGGTTGTGCATCACATACCGAGAGTATATCGAGGACTCCCTAGAAGCCTTGTGCATCCTAGATTAAGACCTTGCCTAGCCATACCCTTAACATTAATCATAGGATTGTGCTTGCTTGAAGTGTCTTCTTGTAAAAAATTCATGAAATCTTTGATACTTTGGCCTTACTTTATCATTTTGCATCCTTGTCATAGCCATTGCCATTAAAACCAAGCTCTATCTTACCGCAGAAAGGTGGAAGCGCCCCTGTTTTGCTGCAAAAAGGAGGAAGTACCCTCTGTTTTGCTATAGAACGGTGGAAGTGCCCCTGTTTTGCTGCAGAAAGGAAGAAGCGCCCCTGATTTACTGCAGAAAGCTGTTAACACCCCTAATTTTTGCTGCAGAGGGGCGGATTTGCCCTCTTGAACACCCGAAATCGCCCCATTTGGATCCATTTAGCCTCTAAACTATCATTTAATCATTCCCAACCATTATCTCATCATCCTAAGCCTCCATTTTGTCACTCTAAGCCTCCCAAAACTTTTATTTGATCTGTTTAAACCTCCATCTTATCATTCCAAATCTTTGTTTAACCATTATAAATCCCCACTCATTCTTCACAGTCATCTTCAATCCACCCGTTCATTCTAATTTCCTCATATTTTGTTTAAGGGTCCTCACCATCACTTACCGAACATCATCATTTTACCATTTACATCACCAAACACCACGCATAACCAAACGGCCTTAAACTTGTATTACAAAGTGGTTACCCAAATTGACCATAGCACTTGAATTAAATTATTAGTCTTTAACTTCGACCCCAATCAATTCGCTTCCATCTCGAGGTGAATTCGGTGTTGTAAGTTATCATCCTCGGCCCAATCAATCCATTCTTATCTTAAGGTGGATTCGGTGCCGTAATCATCCTCTTAATCAATCAAAACTCTAGGTCACTAAGGGTAACTTCCTTTGATCAAACTTGAGGTCTCTCTCACATCTTTCATCATCCAATCATACCCATCCAATAGTCCAAATCTATCAAAACCAATCATTCGATCAAATTGTCCAATCAATCAAATCACATCCATTCAACCAATTCTATCCTATTGATCTTAATAATCCAATCCAAGTCAATCAAAATCCAATCTTGCCAAATCCAAATCTGATCCCATCAAAATCCTATCCAATCCAATATATCCAAACAAAATCTAATCAAAATCCAAATCCTATCAAAATCACACCTCATCCAATCACAATCAAATCATTCATCAAAAGCATTTATATAATCTACTCATAACACATTTGCATGCCCGTTCAGACCGGATCATAGGCAAAGAAAATGGCCGACCATCAAGCCTAGAATGCCCAATCAAATAACCCTCAAGATCCCAACAACACAATGAACGTCTCATCAGATCCTAACAAGGGTACCAACATCCCTCACGATCCTCATAATGGTACTTCATCGCACTCTAACACCGAGAATTAGAATAACTCGCCACAAGGTGAAGAGAGTATGGCTAATCAACCTGAACTCACACTTGAGGAACATTTTAGTAATCCTTCCAATGTGCAAATGACTGACCGTTTGCTTGAAAAACATGGGGAAGAAATCTTGGCCCACGTAATTGAGAAAGGTGTCAAACCCCCCTCGAATGTTGACTTTTCCAAATATAGGGGTGCCCCATCAAACGTACTCCAAGGTTCACAAAATGCACCAGAAGGTTCATACTTCCCCAATGTTCCGCTAGTTGAGGGTTGGCATCAACCTGAATTTGACAATGTCATTCTTTATCAGGTTAACCATCCCCCACACACTTCGACCTTAGTTATAGGAGGTCCTCAAGTTCCTGATCCCAATAATCCTTTTTCCTATGGTATGCCACAAAATGTTCCACAACTTCCACCATTAACGTTAATAGCACCACCTCCTTCGAACCAACCTCCAGTCACCATTGGGGGCACCTCCTTTACTGCATCGCTTCCACCTCATGGAACCACAAATCTACCATCTCAATAGGTTCACCAATCCAACATTCCACCTCAATTACCTCCACAAGGCACACCCCAGCTGAACGTTTCGGGTGGTACCCAACAACCCCCTTTACAAAACATTTCTATGCTACCTCAACCATCTCATCAGCAACAACCTGTACATAATACTTTTGCCTCTTCATAACAACCACCCTACCAATCACAAGGCAATCCATCTCGACCTATTACTCAGACCATATCCCCTTTTCTCGCATCCATTTTGCATCCGCAGGCTCAACCACAACACAATATCCCATCTCGGCCCATACAACATTTGACGTCACAACAACAACCTCCCCAACACTACTACTATCAAAATCAACAACAATTTCACCAACAACTGCTTTATGTGACCTCCCAACAATCACAATGATACCCTCAACACCAACAAACCAACATGCAACGTCCCACCCAAGTTCCTCAACAACCTACCCCACACTTTTATCAAACAAATCCATATTATACCCCACAACAATAGCCCCCGTATCAACAAAATCCCACGTCTTACCAGCAAGCCATATCATCATCCAATCATCCAAACCCATATTTCAACAATCCGACGCCCTTTCAGTAGGATCCTTTATCATCCTACCATCAATATCCCCCCAATCCGCCGGCTAGCTCGGATTTGTTGGAAATCAAAGTCGCACTTAAGGACCTTCAAGCTGGAGCTACCAAACAATCATACAAATTTGAAGACATATGCCCATATCCATTTGATCTATCCATCTCATTGATCCCGTTTCCTAAACATTTTGAGATACCAAAATTTGACAAATACAAGGGAAACAAAGACCCTAAGGCTCACTTGCAGGAGTTTTATTCCTAGTGTCAAGAAGTCATGTACAATGACAACTATCTCTTGCGCTTGTTCCCACGAAGCCTGGCAAGCCACGCCTTAGATTGGTTCATGACTCTCGAAAAAGGGTCCATAAAAACTTTTGCAGACCTGTCAGAAAAGTTTGTATCCTACTTCTCTTTCAATTTGGAGAAGGATACGGACACCTTAGATCTCCCCAAAGAGAAACAACATGAGCGGGAAACCTTTACCAGCTACCTACAATGGTGGTGTGCATTAGCAAGTCGAATGAAGACCCCTCTGAAAGAAAAATACATGGTTGCTCTTTTTGTGGAAAACTCTCATCTTGACATGGCCCATAATTTTAGGTTACATTGTGTCACCACCTTCACAGAGATAGTAGAAAAAGGACCCATCCTGGAACGTGTCGTTATTGCCAAAGGACACATCAAAATACACAGTCGTGATAAAGAGAGGTCATTTGCCGATAAACCATGATTTTGGAACAAGAACAAGAATGCAGTGAATGACGGCGTGACAGACACTAAACATGTCCAAGTGGCTAGTGCATCCCAAAAACAACAACCATTTGTTCCTAACACCATCTCTGTACCACAGGGGACATCTCATCCTCCTCAACAATCAAACCAAAACAATCAATGGAACACAAAATGTCAATACACTCAATTAGGAGAATCTCTAAGTGTTGTTTTTAATAAGTTGTTACAAATCAATTACCCCATCACGTACCCTATCACCAAACCATTTGACGAGTCCAAACCCAAGCCCGCATGGTTTAAAGAAAATGAGTATTGTGAGTTCCATAAAATCAAGGGACACTCTTTGAATAAGTGTCAGGGTCTGAAAAACTACGTTCAAGATCTCATTGATCGAGGTGATATCAAGGTTGATCCCAGTCAAGCTTCGTCATCCAATGCTCAATTACAGATATATCAAAATGCCTTTCCGAACCATAATCAAGGCCCAAGCACATCTAATGGTAATCCCCAAGGAAACAACACAAATAATGTGAGTTACAAGAATGTGCCCTTTAATTACGAGGGTGTTATTCATTACATTGACAAGGTGGAACCCCGGGTATCCATGATACATGTTAAAGCCAAAGACCCTCAATGTGTTGTTACTACACGACGAGCCTGCATCACTATCCCTGCAACCTCTGCACCCACCCACTCAACTCCTGTAAGCTCTTAGTACAACATCCTTGATCACTTAAGAAAGACCCCTGCTCATATATCCATCCTGGATTTGCTTAAGTCTTCCCCGATACATTAAGAAATCCTCAATAGAGCCTTGCAGGAAACCCATGTGCCAAATGACATTGACCCCACGCAATTCCAAGCTTTGGTGGGACACTTGGATTTGTCTCATCACCTGCACTTCAGCCAAAATGATATGCCAAACATCGACGTCAATCATAATCGCCCCTTACATATCGAAGTCATGGTTGCTCGCCATAAAATAAAAAGGGTCTTGGTAGATAATGGCTCTGCCCTCAATTTATGTACTTTGAAATTCATAAAACAGGTGGGGAATACTCAAGTGGACTTAAGTAACCAAATCATCACAATCAAAGCCTATGATAATGCAGAAAGAAATTCAGAGGGAATTATCAGTCTTCCTATCCAAGTGGGACCTGTGCTTCAGTATACTACATGTCATGTCCTTGATTTGGACTTACCGTATAATCTCCTCCTTGGCCGCCCGTGGCTCCATGCTATGCAAGCCGTCCCCTCCATGTACCATCAGTGCCTAAAATTCCCCGTCAACGGACAAGAAGTCACCATCTATGCCGACCCCCAACCATTTGAATATTGTCGTGCTTTAGAAGCGTCATTTCCCCACTTACATTATTGTCCTGAGGTTGAAATGGGGGCATCCCACTCATCATCCGCTAATCCACCATCCACCGTGATAACCACTTCATCCTCCACCATAGATCCTACGGTCACCAAAGTCCAGATCATTGACAAAGGGTGTGGTGAATACGAAATGCATACGGCTCTCAATGTAGCAACCATGCCACCGCCACCACACGAGTATGGTCAACCTTCGCATGCTACACAAAAGGAAGACAAGACTATCACCTTCAGTGGTAAAGACATCCCTACCACCACTTTCAAATCCCCAAGTGTCAAGACAGATGCACTAGAAGAGGACATAAGCCAATGGGTCTACCAAGAAGAACCCCAGCCGGACCCTCCTCTAAAGGAATATTTTCAGGAAGCATATCCGTGGTCAGCTAAGTTCACCAAAAAATATAACTACCAAGGCAGGGGCCTAGGTAAAGAAGAACAAGGGCAGTTGCAACCTATTGATACACCAAAGTTACCAAAAAATATAAGCATTAGGTATGACAAGAAATAGAAAATCCTTGCAACATCATCTAATACTTCCAATAGTATCGCAATGGATGATGGCTCATTGGAAGACATACCTGAGGAGGAATCCATCATACGTGCGTATGATGACGTCGATCACACCGACTTATCATCCATGTTCGAATGCCTAGGTATCCATCTGCACCATTAGCCTATCCCTTTTTCACCCTGAACTTATTGATTAGGACCTACATAATACCACACCTGTCAATATGTCTATGGATACATATGTCAACCTTATGGGAATGTGGGAGGATGAACACTCCAGTCGCAAAAATAAGAATAAGAAAAGTAAAAAATGGTCATCTAGTGAAAACCTCCCTGAGGCGCTTCCTGACCTTGAAAAAGTAAAAATAAAGGATGCATTCGATGGAAAAAACCTCAAAGAGGCGCTGGACAATGGAGATGTTCATCTTCCCCTTGTAGGAACTTAGTTATCCGCCCAATCATCCATTCTAATTGAAGAGACTCAAGAAGTTAATCTGGGAGCTGCAGAAAATCTTAAAATCACCTATGTGGCTAAGTCACTCTCAGAACAGGAGTATCCAGTCATCATGCAGCTACTCCGAGAAGGAATCATCAACTTTTCTTGGTCATATTCAGACATGCCAAGTTTAGACCCTGCCTTAGTAGTTCATCATCTAGACATTCGCCTAGATGCCAAGCCTATTAAACAAAAACTCTACAAGATGCATGCGCAGGTCGCATTATTAGTCAAAAAGGAATTGGAAAAGTTACTAGAGGTAGGCTTTATTAGACCAATTGACTACTCTGAGTGGATCTCCAATATAGTACTAGTTGCCAAACCAAATGGAGACATTCAGGTCTGCACAGACTTCAGGGACCTTAACAAGGCTTTCCAAAAAGATGACTTCCCTCTGCCTAACATTGACATGTTGGTCGACCTCATAGCAGGACATGAGATGTTATCACTTATGGATGGCTTCTCTAGTTATAATCAAATTCGAATCGCACCTGAAGACCAACATAAGACTGCCTTCACAACACCTTGGGGCACTTTCTATTACAATGTTATGCCCTTTGGTCTCAAAAATACAGGGGCAACATATCAAAGAGCGATGATGGTCATCTTCCATGACCTCATCCATATCATCATGGAGGATTATGTTGATGACTTGCTAGGAAAATCAAAAACACGAGTAGAACATCCTACTATCCTGAAGCAGATCTTTGAATGGCTAGAACATTACAAGTTGCGGCTAAATCCAAAAAAGTGTGTCTTTGGGGTCACATCAGGAAAATTATTGGGTTTTATAGTCTCTCGAAGGGGTATTGAAGTTGATCCTGCCAAGGTAAAGGCTATTCTAGACATGCCACCTCCACGCAATCTAAAGCAGTTAAGAAGCCTCCAGGGGAAGTTGCAGTCCATCCGTCGGTTCATAGCCCAGCTAGCAGATAAATGTCAGCCATTCACCCATCTTTTGAAGAAAGATTCCACCTTCCGATGGACCCCGCAGTGTCAGATGGGTTTCGATAAAATTAAGGAATATTTAGCTCATCCACCGATCTTGATGCCGCCTATTCCAGGAAAACCCCTCCTACTTTACATCTCTGCTACTTCAGTCGCACTGGGGGCATTGTTGGCACAACATGATGAGTCATTCAAAGATAGGGCAATCTACTACATCAGTCGAACACTAGTCGGCTATGAGTTAAATTACTCCCCCATGGAAAAAGCTTGCCTTGCGCTAGTCTTCAGCACACAGAAACTCCGTCATTATGTTCTCAGCCATCCAGTAAAATTAATTGCTAAAATTGATCCCTTGAAGTATCTGTTATCTAGAACCACTCTGACTGGCCGCATGGCCAAATGGGTCATGCTCCTAAGTGAATTTGACATAGAATATGTAGAGCGAAAAGCCATAAAAGGACAGTTCATTGCTGATCAATTGGATGAAGTACCACTAGTAGATGCTTACCCCCTAGACACTAAATTCCCAGATGAAGAAACCTACACAGTTGCAGAAGCACTAGCTTGGACGCTATATTTCGATGGCTCATACACTCATAGTGGATCTGGGGCAGAAATTTTATTAGTTACCCCTCAAGGTGACTACATCCCAAAATCATTTAGGATAGCATTCTCATTACCAATAATATGGCAGAGTACGAAGCTCTCCTCACCAGCCTCAGAATTGCAAAACAGTGGCACATAACTCATTTGAAAGTCTTTGGTGATTCTTTGCTAGTCATTAGACAAGTTAACGATGAATTCCTCACAAAAGATGATAAACTGTTACCCTATAAATGCATGGTGGATGATTTCAAGAAATATTTTACCTTCATACAGTTTGACCAAATCCCTCAGGTACAAAATAAAGCGGTAGACGCAATGGCCACTATTGGTTCCCTGATTGACATGCCTAAAGACCGAACATAGTGTGAGTTTCTTGTTGAATAGCTTTTAATCCCTGCATATGATGTTCCTGAGACTGATATGGTGTGTGACATTGTAGGTCCTGCCTCACCATGGTATCAAGACATATACACTTATCTCCATGATAATATCATACCCCTAGGACTTACATGCAACCAATGCAAATCTTTTATCCATCGTTCTTCCCAATACATAATTGTTGGTGATACACTTTATTGTCGCGGGTATGATGGAATCCTCCTTAGATGTCTGAATGAGACCGAGGCATGCGCGGCACTAACGAAAGTACATGGTGGTATTTGTGGAGCTCACTCAAATGGTACGGCTCTGGCCAAAAGGATCCTACGGGCTGGATATTATTGGCCTACATTGGAACATGATGCTTGCGAATTTGTGAAGAAGTTCCTTCCATGCCAACAACATGCAGATTTGATTCATGCCCTAGCACAATATCTTCAACCCCTCCTAGCACCGTGGCCCTTTTCTCAATGGGGTTTCGACTTGATTGGCAAGATTTACCCACCATCATCTGACTGTCATACATTCATAATTACCACCACTGAATACTTCACTAAATGGGTGGAAGCAATGCCACTCTCACAAATCACCGGTGTCCAAATCTCTAAATTTATCCTTTACCATATGCTCTGCAGATATGGTAACCCATCTACCATCCTCTCTGATAAGGGAAAACCCTTCAAAAACCAAGCCATGAAACACCTCTGTGACACCTTCCATATCCAGCATCGTTGGTCAATGCCTTATTACCCTCAGGGCAATGGTCAGGCAGAAGCAACCAACAAGACCCTCATCTGCATCCTCAAAAAGGTTGTCAATAACACTGGACGAGATTGGCACCTCCATATTCATCCTACCCTCTGGGCATACCGTACATCCATCCACACCCCAACAGGCGCCACCCCTATTCTTTAGTGTATGGTGCTGAAGCTGTCTTGCCAATCGAAGTTGAGCTTCCATCATTGAGGATTTCTCTGAAGAATCTTATCAACGAAGAAGCTGCTCATGTTGCACGGCTTGCACAGCTGGAATTACTGGACGAACGAAGAATAAAAGCCTATGATCACCTGCAAGCATACCAAAATCGCCTCAAACGTCATTACAATAAAAAGGTATGTCCTAGACAATTCCAGGTTGGTGAGCTTGTCCTCAAAGAAAACCAACGCACTCAACCGGATCGTGATAAAAAGGAAAAATTTGAGGCAAACTGGTTAGGGCCTTATATCATAGCCGCCAAATATGGATCTAAGGCCTACAGGTTGACTACTCTTGAAGGAGATCCCCTTGACGAACCCATCAATATCCTCCATTTGAAGAGGTTCTAGGCCTAAGTCTACTTGGTAACTCCACCTAAATGAAAAAATCAAAAAAACCAAAAAATCAAAAAAATCAAAAAAATCAAAAAAAAGTAACAAAAAAAATCCAAAAAATAGTAAAGAAAAATAAATCTGTCCTATGGTGAAAACCACCTCTTGGTGGCACCTTGGATAAGTATGGATGGTGAAAACCTATTAACAGGCATCATCCGTAGAGGGCTTAATCATTATCTACTTGACATCCTAGTTATTTTATGCTTTCATCTGCACTATCATCCTCGCCCACCTTAGCCTAGGCCGCTTGGTATTTATGGATTGAGCATTGGACGACCCATCTTGCCTATCCTTCATCCTGAACTTTTTTATATCCCACTTTGAGCTTATGTCCTTCATTCCCTTTGTCGGTCGGTCTATGTCGTCATGTAGGATCATCCATCGTGTTGGTCTCCACCTAAATCTCATCCTCCCGCGTCACTTTCATCCTTTGTCGAACTACGTTGCCCCTGCGCTGTCACGTAGGCAAGGCTGATAATTCGATCTACCCCCAGGGCATTTTGGACCAACTTGTTTTGGTCCTCCATCACTTCATCTTCACCAGTCCCTTTTCACTTTTATCCATGGTCTTTTTATAGAACTACGTTTCCCCTGCACTTTCACATAGGCAAGGTTGGTCATTTGATCCTCCCCCGGGGCATTTGTCTGTCGTGTTTTGTGTCCTTCATTATCGGTCACCATTGTCTTCTTTCCGCTTTATCCATGGTCTTTTTCCATGAACTATGAGGGCTTTGTGCTTTCACATAGGCAAGGCCAATCTCTGATCGGCCCCCGAGCCCCTAGGTCTTTAGGGTGTCTCTCTTGCATCGTGTCATTAAGCTATGCCCTTATCTAGCTGGTTCTTAACAAACAAGATCCACTTGTATCAACAAATCCAATCAGTTTTGAATATCCTACATCATATCGATCTTTTCACTTAGTATTCATCATAGGTCTCAACAGGATGCATCCTTCCTAACAGGCCTCATCAATCCCATCTATTACCTTGATCATATGGCAACAGACATTTTAAATTGATTGTGATCTTTTGATGCTTTTGGTTTTTGTTTATCATTTGAGCTCCCTATCATCACTTGTCAATGCCGCCTTAATCCATCATATTATGGCACGTTTTGATTGGTCCACATAGGGGCATATCTTGATCTTTTCTTTGATTGTGTCTTCTTGGTTGTCCCACATAGTACCCACCAAGATCCTCGAGGTCTTGTGTTATGTTGGGACATCCTTTTGTGCTTGTGGTTATCTCAATACCTGGCCCGACCAAAGTCTTTCTTTGTGACTTTGGGGTGTTGGGATAGCCTTCTTGACTGTTGTGTTTGTCTCATGCATTAGGCACTAATACACCTTGGTTCCACATACCCTGGCACTGTATGTCTTATGCTATAGCAAAAATCAGTGCTACGAAGATGGAAAATTGTATTAGGATTGCATTTCATAATCATCACCATTGCATTACATTCATCCTATGATTTTGGTTGTGCAAATATTTCTCCTCCATCCCCTATTCTTCTCAGGATACTAAAAGGTTTTGACAGGTGCACACTCACACCATGTCCGCATGCATCTTCCATTATCACCTACGACCCTATGAACACTTATAATGAAATAATTACATTTTAGATCCATACATTTACACACTATCTTAGGTTCACCCATAATATCGCCACCTGCAATGTCAAGTGTTAGGTCCACCATCAATACCATCATAATACATCCATTACATCCTGCATCACACATATTAGTTGAACATGCATATAACCATCATAAACATATAAAACATAAGCATTTGTCGCATCATCATAAGCATATCCACATCTATCTCAAACATAGGCATTCATCATACATAAGAAAAAAAATCACCATACATTACATCCTGCATCACCATCATACATAAAAATATAAATATATAAAAACATCCATACATGTAACATCCACAAAAGTCATCGTAAATAACTGCCATTATATGACCATCCACATATGCATCACACACATAAAAAACATGAGGTCAATAAGAGCTATCATATATATAAATATACCACAAGTCCACAGTACATCTCATAATCAAGACTAATATATAATAATGCCGTTGATGTCATCACAATCTGTGATCATCGTATACAAAAATCATCTAATCAAAACACTAGTACAAGGTCCCACCAATATCCACTGCACCTCTGCACTATCCATCTACCCTGCACCTGTCAAAAATATAGTATCCTGTCATCTACCAAATGAACTCCCCACATCTGATCTCTGTGGAGAATCAGGTACTGCTCCCCTGCTTGGTGAAACCCCTGGTGAATCACTATAACCTCGGGTCCGTGTCCCCAATGACTGAGATGGCGCTGGCATCTAAGGTGTCTGCCAGGTGTAACGAAATGTCCGCTATGCCGAATCAGGAACTGCATGATAATATGCAGCCATCGAAAACCCTGCCTCTCTCATGTTCTCCTCTCGCTCTGCAACCTGGATCTGAGTGGGATTCCGCTCCTAACGATACATGTCTCAGTCCGTGGTAATGACTCTCCTCTCCTGCTCCCATGCCTCCTGAGCCAACCGGCTCTGTGCCAGCTCTGCCTTTAAACGACCCCTCATCTCCTCTGTAGCCGCTGCCTGTGCCACCATTGTATCTCTCTCTCTCTCTCCACAACTTGTATATCTACTCCTGACATACCATCCTCACCCTAACCTGCCGGTGCATGAGCCATCGCGGTATCCCTCTCCACCTGTAGAGTCTGCATCCGTATCTCTGCTGCATCTCTCTCCCTTTGAGCTGCTTGTGCCCGGGTCACTGCTACATCTCTATCCCTCTAAAGAGCCTATGCTCTCAGCTCTGCTGAATCCCGCTCTCTCCGGAGAGTCGATACCTCTGCTACTGCCTCATCTCTCCCCCTCTACAGTGACTATATCTCTGCCTCTACCAATGCTCTCTCACTCTGAATGTGCGCCTGCGCCGCATCCCTCTCTACCTCCATCACCTGTGCATGAGCCCTCGTAGCATCCCTCTCAGCCTGCATAATCCGTGCCTACTCCCTAGCCTCAACCTCCCTCTCCTGCATCAGCCCCATCTCTCCAACTATCTGCTCAAAGCACTGTACTCTGTCCTGAAGCTCATCCCAATCTCGCTAGAGATCTCCCGACTGCTAACCTGTACATCCTGTCCCCTGATCTGCCCCTTGCTTTGTCTCATCCCCCGCACCCCCTGCTTAAGGAACTGTACTCTGTCATGCTCCATCTCCCCCTCTGGCTCCCCCCTGGCCTGTAAAACCATGACCTCTGCCTGCAATCTGTCGCAGTCCCATGTCACACTGGTCAACTCACCCTGCATCCTTTGAAGCCCTGACTATGCCCTGTCTCTCTCCCTCACCGCTCCCTCTATCTAGAAAGCAATGGCATCATAATCTATCAATGCCTCTCGCTGTACTCTGGCTAGCTCGGCCTCAAGAGCCCTCACTCTCCACTCCGCAATCTGTACTCTCGCCCCTGCTCCTCTCGCCTGTACAATGGGATCCTCCGGTACCACATAAGGAACCAGAGCTAATGACTCTGCTGCCACAACATCCCCCTCTACCACATCCCTATCTACATCCATCGCATCCTCCTCCCCAACCACTTGCTCTGTCTCATCCTCCCCACCCGCTGGCTCCTCCCTACCCCCTGCTCCTATCGCCCCTCACAGTCCTCCACAATCCGGCGAACCCAGAATCGTCCCGCCTCTCCCTGTCTCTCAACCACGAATCGACGACGTGGCAACCTCCTCTCCTCCTCTGGTGCTGCTCTAACATCCTCATCCTCTCCACTCTCCAGCTCCTGACGAGCCTCGTGACTCTCTGCACTTGGTCGGACCTGCAACCGCCATGGTTGACCATGTCCTCCTACCACAAACTGTCTCCTCCCCTCCTCTAATGCATCCCTCACACCTACCACCTCCACATCCTCCACATCATCCACATTCATCACCTCCTCCACCCTCTGCCCCCTGGGCTCTCTGTGGCTGCCCCCTCCCTCACTGCTGACCCTCTCTCTGTCCTCGCCTCTGATGTCTCCTCCTCCTCCCTGCTCTACCTATGTGCTCTATCTCATCCCCCTTGGGCTCCTCCTGTCCCCCCTGGTCTACCACCGCCACAGCCTCTCATCACTGTTGCACCCCTCCCCGCCTCTCCCTCCGCAGTCTCTGCTCATCCTCTAGTCCGGCACCCACTATCCTCAAAATAGGCTGAACAGGAGTAATCCTCTCCCATAACCTATTCTGAAACCACCTCTGGTATCACTCAGTCACCACTAGCACCTGCTCTCCTCCTACTCTCCCTAGATAAGGCACCTGTCCTACTGCCCTCCATGACGCCCTGGTTGTCGCTGGTGCTATGCGGCCTCCCCATGGTATCTCTCTACTATACTGCCGAAACATGATAAGCACCATCGGAATATCCTGTATCACTCCAAACTACCTCAACACTCTGTCTGGTCGATGAGACTCTACTATGCGCAGTAAAGTACCAATAATAAAACACCGGCTCAGAAAGTAACCCTCCTGTCTCTTCGTATCCATCCATCCCCTGAACTGACACGACCTATATGGCTGCCACTCTATGTCCCTCGGCTACAAATCATCAAATGCTCTCCTCCACCCCTCCATCTCTCCTTGCATCTCATAGTGCAAAATCCAACCTCTCTCCTCCCCATACTCCCACGCCACAGGCTCATGATCATCCATTGTCCCCGCCCTCACCACTATCGGCCTCATCACTGCAATATACTCCCAAACCCAAATCTGCAGCAGTGTCATATGTGTCAAGCTCGATACCCTTTGGTAACATATCCCATGCATATCTCTGTACAGATGGGCCAATACACATGACCCCCATGAAAATGGCCCCCCACCACTCGACAATGTGTCGGATCACCTCCATATAACGCAGGCTACATGTTCGTTTGCTCTGATCTAGCAACAGTATCCCACTAATTAGCCCACACAGGAATAACGATAAGGCTGGCACTCCCACTGACAAATACTAATCCAAATCCAACTGCCCCTTCACTAGGGGCAGCTCCACATGACCAAATAATACTCTCATGGTCTCCTGTAACTCTGCCCCTGTGGACACCACCTCGCTCACTAACCAGCTGGCAATCAGCAGCCTCAAGATGCACCACACATCCTCCAACGTCATGGTCATCTCTCCTGTAGCGAGATGAAATGTGGATGTCTCTAAGCTCCATCTCTATATCAACGCTGTCAGCATCGTCAGATGCGCTCTGACCACTAGAAACTGAATACAGTGACCTAAACTCGCATGATCCAATGCTGCCTTATCCTCCCCGTTCATCGCTGATATCGACGCGGCCATCACTTCTGACTGTCGCTCATGCACTCGTATCCACTCAAAACTCTACATGCACAAAAAATTTCTCATTATTTCATTTCTTATCTTTTCTCTCTATTTCCTTTTTTTCCTAACTTCGCCCTTTCTCTTTCCCCTTGTTTTCTTCTTTTCTTGCCCGCCCCCCTTAGTCGGGGCGGCACCACCCCACTGCAGCCCGGCGAAACCACCCCTAGCTGAGGCGGAACCGCCCCACCGCAGCCGGGCAGAACCGCCCCACCGCAGCCGGGCAGAACCGCCCCCGGCCGGGGTGGAACTGCTCTGCCGCAGCTGGGCTAAACCACCCCGCCGCGGCCAGGCGGCACCGCCCCCGGTCATGGTTGCCGCGCTTAGCCACAGCTAGGAGGAACTGCCCCCGACCGGGGCGGTGGCGCCTGGCCGCAGCCGGGCGGAACCACCCAGCCGTAGCTGGGCAGAACTGCCCCTGACTAGGGCGGCAGCGCCCAGCCGCAGCCAAGAGGCACCAATTCCGCCGTGGTGGAACCAGCCAGCCGTTAAGTAACACTATCCGTTTAGCGCACTACCGAATCGCGACCGCCATATGGAACTGCCTCGGTCGTATGGGCGGTAATTCGTGATCGCAGCTCGAAGCGAACTACTGCAATTGGCGGTAACTGCCCCAGTCTGAAGGGCGGCGCCCAGCTATAGCCGAGCGAACCACCTCGTAATCGCCACCGAAAGCAGCTCCGGCTTCAACCGTAGGCGATGTCTTTAGGTTACGCCGCACTCGCCCTATTTCTTATCCCCTTGCTTTTCAATCGCTTTTTGGCCTTTTTTTAAACAATCTAATCCCGACCCAGTTTTTTAATTTTGCTAACTAACAAAACCCATGTTTTCAACTTTCCAAAATCCATTAAACAACATGTGAAAAATGCGTAAATTAAATTAACGGGTTTTGTTATCACTCACATGTTGTTCGCCCGCTCGCCTGTTATATAATCCACGCACCTCGTCCGCCCAGTGCACAATCTCCGTGTCATTGTCTATTGGCATCGTTCCTCCTTGTTCACTTTCTCTCCTCTACTCTCCTCCTCTCAACTGCTACAATGAAAATGACTAAGGTAATTTTTAAAATTATCTTTTTAACCCCTCCTTCCAAAAAGGTATTTTTTACCTTTTATTTAACTTTTTCTTCCTCCAACTAATCCCTAACTTCCCGAGGCTGCCATTTGCAAACCATGCGTCGGATCACCTCCGTTCAAAAACCAAAATTACTTAATTTTTTGAGCTCTATCCAATGGTGTCCTTATTTTCTTCCTATCGAGACATCATCTAGGGACCCCCTTTTTCCTCCCCCAACCGCCCTCTTGAGGGGGCATACCCTCATACCATTCCTCCATTCCTTCAGCTTGGTCATTGGGGCATCATTAACCTTTTCCATGCTAGGGGCATCACCATTTGTCATTTCCTCCCTCATTTACATTTTATTTTTCTTCGAAACACTGTTATGGTCCTAACAATATTTCGAAGAGGGGCAAAATGTAGACATCTAAATTTAATCACTCCCATATGATTAAATTTACTCCCTTTTCGTCTATCATATTAAATATTAATTTATTAAATTAATATTACACCTTTTATCTCATATCTGTAAAGTATTTAATTTAATAATTAAATGCTTTATCTTTCACCTTCTTCCTCTCTAAATTAAATAAATACACCAATTTATTTAATTTAGTCATTTTTACCCTTTTGATTTAAAATTAATTTAAAATTCTTTATTTTCTCTCTCCTTGTCACATCCTCCATGATCTTACCCTAATCTGAATTAATTTAATTAATTCATGATTATGATGTGCATCCTCTTAATCAAAGATTAATGTCACATCCTCCTACATTTGCCACTTGTCTCTAATCTTCCATTAATTAGTCTAATCCAATATTTGCACAACCTTAACCAAGGTCATTAGCCATATTTAGCACCACTTTTTAGCCAACCTTTGCATTTACCTCCTTTTAGCATTGACCCTCTTTCCCATGTGAATTTTTAATTCACATTTATTTATCCTAGATCCTAAGGCTTCTAGAACCTTGGACTTGTCACATCTTCCACATGTGACCAAGTCCCACCTTTTTGGAGCTCACCTTTTATCTTTTAGATTCTCCTAAGAATGTGAATTTTTAATTCACATTTATATTTTCAACCACCTCTCCTTTTCCCATGGAGTTTTTTGAGGAATTCCAAAATTCCTCAAATGTCCCTTTCACTTCCACTTGGGGACAAGGAATCCTTTTTGAGGAAATCTTTTCACTCCCCAAGATGCTTGGAAGGTACTTGTCCTTCCTCCACCTTATGTACCTTTTGGCCACCTCACTTACACCTCACCTCCTCTCAGCCACTTCACCATCCACATGTCAAGATGTGAGGGCTTGCGAGTTCTCAACTCACCATAGCCCTTCATCTTGACCTTGTTGGATGAATCTTGACCATTGAATTCTCTAGAGAATTCAAATTCTTCTATAAATACCCCCTCCTCAAGGGCATTTTAAACACTAACACTTTGAGCAACCTTATGCTGCCAATTTGCATTTGCTATCATTTAATCATCCACTTTAATCATTTTACATAAGTTGATCTTGCATTTAGTCACTCAAGAAGCCATCTAAGGAGCACACAAAGTCATCCAAATCAAGGGCCAACCAAGGAGTCTTCAACAACAAGGAAGGTATAATCATTTGCATTTCGTTTCATCTATTTTTCTTATTTTTTTATCACTCTTTAGGCTAATCTTGAAGTGTCCTTAGTCTTTTATCATTTGCATCTTTAGTTATTTTGCACATTAGAAGTAGGGTAAAATTCCAAGGTACACAGTAACAAATAATATTCTTGTAATAAAGGTATTAACCAGGGGGTAAGGGGTAAATAGTAAATACTTGTAATAAGGGTGAGATTTTCAAATATTTATTTCATTATGGGATCAAATAGTCAGAGATATTTTCTCCTTCATTAACCATGAAAATTCCCAAAATTTCCTTTAATGATCAAAAATCTTGAAAATGTTAGTAATCACAATAATTAGGTAAACCAAATACTTGATTTGGGATAAATTAATGGAAATTATCAATTTAAGGATGTGGAAAGGTTATTGAATTGGTAACACTTTACTTTCATTGAAATAAAAGTTTATATGATTAAATGCAAGGTAATCCATTTTGTATAATTATTTGTTGATGTACAAAATTTCAAGGGTTACAAAAGGTAGAACCAAATCTTGATGCTAGAAGTAGATGTTTTTCCCAATGTCAAAAGTGGATGTTTTTCCTGATGTCGAAAGAAGATGTTTTTCTTGATGCTAGAGTGGATTTTTTCTCAATTCTAAAAGCAATATAATTGGCTGCAAGGATTTTGAGTTTTGCTAGTAGTAGACCAATTTTGGGTTTTCACGTGTAGAAATAAAGACCAAACTAAAGAGCCAGGAAAGCGTGACTTAAGAAAGTTGCATTTAAGACTCGATCACAAGTACTTTGAAGACCAATATGACGTATCATAGATATTTTCTAGAGTTTTGAGAGGTTAAAGAGTCATCAACAAATACCAAGTCAACAAAACATAAATTTGATTAATTCTTCTAAAATTATTTGCTTGTTCCCCATATACATAGAAGATATTTTATGCCATGTGGCTTATGATTATTAACTTGTTCCTCTCTAGACGTGTTATTTTTGTAATGAGTTCCTATCTTGTATTCTATAAAAGGCAATAAGTTGCTTAGTTTTAGGGATAAAAAAAATGTTGACAAGGTAGAGCCTATACTGGAGATATACCAATTTAGTTTTTGTTTCATGTTTTCTATTTTATTTTAGTAAAGATTTGTACATACTGTAAAGGTTGGTAATACTAAAGCAATTGAAGGTCATTACTAATCATAATTTTCCATGACTGTAATCATTCATTCTTAGTGGAATAATCACTTTGTTGTGTCATCTTTGGGTGCATTTTGAAGCTATTTCATTGGTGAATGGTTCTATTATTTAAAATCTTGCATTATTTTGTATGTAGTTGTGAATCAATCTAGTGAAATACAAAATAGTTTCTACTTTATTTTACTTATCTTTCAGTATGTATGTGGAAAATATCTAAAAGCAATTAATTTCTTAGACTTTTCTCTTCTCACCTTTAACCTTTTGAATTTTATTTTGGAAAGAGTTAAAATTGAATGGATTATAAGAAGGTGATGAATGAATGATTTGTTGAGTTTATTATCACTTGTGATTTAGCAAGAATAATCTTTAGAGCACTATTAGGTCATATGTAAAAACAACAGTTGAACAATGGACTCTGAGTGACCCTAGTAAGTGAAGTTCTAACATTACTGGACCTTAGGATAGCTAAATACTTAATTGAATTTAGTGATTCTTTCAAGATAAGATATGTTTTTTTTGTCCATTTAATAAAATCTATCTGTATGTTGGTACATGTGCATAACATCCACATGAATAGGAGGCGAGGAGATTTGGATGATGTGGGTTAGCATTAAGCAATTTTTTTAATCTAAATAAGGTTTTAGGTTAGGGTTTAGAGGAGCTAGTAAAAATGATAAATAAGAAATGCATTCTAAAATATTAAAATATATGAAAATATAAATAATATTCAATTAAAAATAATATTTTTTTTACTACCTACCTCTTTTGTGACATTAAATTGAAAAAAATGGACATGCTTGAAAATGTTGTCAAATATACAAAATATGCTTTAGGTTGTTGTTAATTTTCACTTGTTACTTGCAAAATTTTGGATGTTGATTTATTTTTATTTTTTGGCTTTATGAAACAAAAATGTGCTCATGTTATATAATGTGTGAATGTTACATAAAACATAAAAATTATAAAACATATTATTTTCCAATCCATAATGTTTGAGTGTAATTTTTCTTTGAATATAGCATTGTATTGTTTCTTTTGAAATTATTAATTTGGCCACTTTTTTATTCCCCAATTTGGTGCACTTTCCCAGCCATTAATCTTCATTAAACATTGACACATTCAATGATTGCAATTTTACCTTTCTAGATATATGGTGTTTAGACATTGATTAGGAGATAAAGTATAGGGTAATTTAGCCACCTACTTGGCCAAGGTTGAAAAAATCATGACACATGTACAACCTACTTACAACCAACTTTATTGTTTATGTTCATTAAATTATTATAAATTGAAGAGATCTAAAGAATAAAATAAGACGAAAGGTCAAGGTCCATAATGCATGAATAAAGTTGAAAATAATTTAACAATGTCATTTTAACTTTGTATATGTGTATGCCCCCACCTCATAAAAGTGTATGACCCTAGAAATTTTTGGGAACAAGTGTATTTGATCATCAAGTTATAATGAGACTAGAGAAGCTTGTGCACCCATGGACCCAGGGAGTAGTTGCCAATGAACATTACATTGTGATAAAACACTGTGCTTGGAAATAAAAAGCCATCAAGCAAACAAAATAAAAGTGCATGGTTTTGATAGAGACAAAAGAAGAAACTAATGATGATGAAATGTATTTCAGTGACAATCTCGAATCTATGGGAAGCTATAAGACATTGATTGATTCAATTTCTCTAACCTACTATCAAGTAGATAGTCCTCTTCATATTACAAAGTGATCACTTATGAACTTAGGGATGAGCTATCAGTAGTCAACATTGAAATAGAATAAAAGTTCATGCATCTAAAGAAAATATCTTTTATTTGTGACCTAATCTAATGGGAGGGAAAAGACATAAAAAATCAACAAATAAATATTAAATTGTGAAAGTAAAGTTGCTAACTTTAACATTTAATTGTTTCATCAAAAGAATGACATGTATACTCTCACCCAAAACTAAACAATACTAAATTTTAAAATATATAACATTTTTTATAAAATATTGGCTATTGGCCTTTACATATGAAATGTTCTAGATAATCTTCTTGTTTTTTTAATATTATGAGAGAAAAGGTGATTTTTCTTGTCTATACATGTCTCACATGCAATTTCCTTATATTTATTTTCATTTATGTCAAAAGTAAAAAGACAAGTTGCTATATAGTTTAACACCAATCTATATGGGTCCCTTTTGACATGTTTACATTTTTTTTCAAGTGTTTTTTCTTGTTCCTGTCATTTTATACTAGTGTCTCACATGCAATGTTCTTATGTTCATTTTCTCTAATAGGTCAACCAAAATGATAAGTTGCTAAGTGATTTAACATCAATCCATATGGGTCCATTTTTGACAAATTTATATTTTTGTTTCAAAGTGATTTTTCTTGTCCATGTCCTTTTGTACTAATACCTCACCTACAATTTTTTAATTCCTTTTCTTTAATGACTCAAGAAAAAAGACAGGTTGATATATACTTTTAATCAATCTATAAGGGTCCATTTTGACACATTTACATTTTTTTTTCAAGTAATTCAATTATATTTATTGATTTTTTTACGAAAGATTTACTAATTTTTTATGCTCATCACAATAAATAATATCAATTTTGATAAATAAATAAGCATTGCTAATATTTTTTTAGATTTAGATATTTTGTATATAAAAAATATTGATTCCACAAGCATATGTATGCATAGATTGTAAGATTCGATTGTGTAACATTTATTATCATCAAAATGTTTTAAAGTATGATCTGAAATGTTGATGTTAATAAACGTTACACAGTCAATTCCAAAAATCTATAAATACGCATATCATCATCATAATCTCAGACCATACTTTATGATCCATTATCAAAATAAGACAATATATCATCGTCATCTCAGACCATACTCTATGATCCATTATCAAAATAAGACAATGACTAAATATTTATTAATATGCAATCAAGATATTAATATTAGTTCGGTTGAAATATCAGTGTCTAATTTTTTTAGACATTTGAATCTTTTACATGAGTTTCTTTCAGAAATTTACCGAGGCAGAGTAAAGTAAAATATCCTTCTGTAAGGTTACCAATTGAGGAAGGCAGAATGCGTAGTAGAGTACATCGGCTTTTAAAAAGAGAATGGTCAATTCAGAACTATACCTAAAAGATTCTGAAAAGGACCAAAACCGTCCAGCAACTTGTCGGGCAATTTTCTTGCTCCGAGTTATATAATTACATAGATAATTATGTGAGAGTACACAGGCGATGAACAGCTGTGGGGCAATGACTAGGGAGATGGCTACGCAGCCTACAAAATCGAATGCCCAAGTACGGAGACCCCACGTGTTTGTCATTTGGTAGGGCCGGCCCTGCTGGAAACTCTGGTCGAATGCCCAGAAGCACCCACGCCTAATAATGGAGGGTACAGCTTTGCAGTGTGTACCAGCAGGTATTTCCTGCGCAATATGGTACCTACAAAATCTTCATCAGAAACTTAAGCATTCAAAAGAAACTGCCGGTTAATGTATTGACAACAGAGGTTTTGTTGCACTTGAGATGTGATGGCTCTAGTTTTATATTGAAGATTTATTAAAGAATAAATAAATTAAATTAATTTTATTACTAAATTTTAAATAATTAAGTATGAAAGAACTTTGTTAAATTTATTATTGCATATAAGTTTATATATTAATATACTAATTTTAGAAACAAAAATATTCTTTGATATCATTATTAAATATTTTTTTTACACTAGAATAATAATTAAATTATAAAAGAATGAAAAATAATTTTTCTTTTTAAAAATTATAAATTAATGATTTAAAATTAGAAATTAGAAAATTAAATTTCAAAAATCTGAAATTTACAATTACACAAAAAATTGTTTCTAAATTCATATATTTAAATCATAAAGAATATTCTTTTTTTTTAATAAAATTGAAAACATTTCAAAAAGTAAAAAACATTCATATTCTATTTTATTCAAAATCAATATATATCTATAAATAAATATTATAAATTTAAGGTTTCACTAAATATTTTATTGTACAAAAATATAGAAACTTAAATATGCATCTAATAAAAAAAAAAATTCATAATAAGTACACATCTTATTGTTAAACAATTGCAAAATTAAATACAAAGAAAATATAAAAAATTTATTATAAGAAATAAAAATAAGTTCTTAAATTAATATATATTTAAAACCAACATATCCATCTTTAAAAAAAATGCAATAAAGAATTGCATTTACACTTATCATATAGTTTTAAAATAATTTATATAATATTATTATTATGGTTAGGGTTAGATTACAATTTAATTAGGGCTACCATTACAATGTTGTCAACGTTAATGTTCAATTAGGGTTAAAGTTCAATCAAGTTGATGGTTCAATTATGGTTTTTTACAATTAGTTAAGGTCAAGGTTCTTATAGGTTTATAATTATTGCTATGGTTAATCAGGATTAGAATTACAATTTGCAAGGTTAGGGTTCAATTAAGGTTAGAGTTCTAGAACGAATTAAGGTTAGGGTTCTTATAGGTTTATAATTATTGCTATGTTTAATTAGGATTAGAATTACAATTTGCAAGGTTAAGGTTATATTAGTATGAGGGTTCTAGGATGAATTAAGGTTAGGATTTGTATAGTGTTACAATTACTATTACAATTCAATAAGGATTAGGGTTAGGTTTGACATTATGATTCATTTTGGGTTAGGGATGGGGTTAGCCTTTAATTATGCTTATATTTTGATTAGGGTTAGGGTTCATTTAGTAATATATTAAATATATTATTATAATATTTTAAATATAATAATTTATAGGGAGTGGACCATGGTTAGAATTATGGTTAGGGTAGGATTAGGGTTAGTATAAATTTTTAATCTAATTAAGGTTACATTCAATTTTAATATATTATTGGTTGCCCCAAAATATAGATTAATGGTTATAATCACTTTTAGTTTAACCCTAATATGAATATAATAATCACTTTAAGTTTAACCCTAATATGAATATAATAATCACAAGAATTAGAGTTCAATCTATGATTAGAATTATGGATGCATTAAAAAGAGGATTGGAAGGATATAGTTGCACATGGAACCTCTTAAAAGGAAGGGAGGTGGAAAGAGAATAAACAAACCAAGGGTAGGAGAACAAAGGAGTTAAAAGGAGAGGAAATAAGATTAAATCACAAAAGAAATTAGATGGAAAAAATAGACTAATAATATATATAGAGAAATGAAAAAAGAAAGTCTAGGTTTAAACTTAACTAAAAAAATGGTACGCTACTCTTTATAATTTAATAATATATTTTAATTAAACTAATATTTTTTCATTTATAACATGATATATTTGGTATTTTAATAATCTATAAATATATATATAGATAAAAACTTAAAATAATAAATAAAGAAAAACTTGCTTCCTCTATATCATTTTATTAATCTACACTAAATTTTAAAAATAGATAAAAATATTATATACATATATGATTTATACTTTAAAAAATATCAATTTTTAATAATTTGTGTTATTACATGCATTTAAACATATTAATAAATACAAATTGATTTAAAAAATTATTTTTTATTAAAACATTAAAAGTTATTTTTTTAAATCAAAAAATAAATAAAACATAACAATTATTTAGTTTATTTAATAATGTATAAATTAAAAAAAGCACTTAAGAGTTTACAGCACGAAATGCTTCATATATAGAAAAAATTTCAAGGTGTTCATCAACACAACTATTTTTTGAAACACTTAGACTATAGAAAATTCTAGACAATCATAAGAATTTGTGTATTTTTATGATCAAGTGTCAAACCTATGGATCAAATTTGAATTTACAAGTGTGAAGATCATTATGGTATGAAAGTGACATAGAATGAAAACAAAATAATTAGCAGTTTGCGAGAACATAATAAAACACAATTTGATAAACATCTTGTAAATTAATATTATCTTAACTCTAATTTCTAAACATACTAATATATTATTACATTTGAATTCATCCTTAAATAATTTATGTAAAATAATTTTATTTTCTATATATTTCACTTTTATTTATAATTATTCATTTTTTATTTATTTTTTAAATCTCAAAATTTCACCATTCAATTGGTAGATGTTTAAAAACATATCATGAGAAAGCAAACATAAGGTCATACAAATATTAAAAATTTAATTTCAATTAGTAGGGGTAGAAATCTAAAGAAATATAACTACTCTTAATTGAATTGTGTGCTCACAAATCACATTCTACAGTGTGAATTTGACTTTCTGTGATGCGTTTGAGCTCGAATGACACATTTGTGAATTAAAGTGACGCATTTGAACTAAAGTGACACATTTGCATAACATAATGATGCAATTGATTTTTAATTTCACAGGTTTTGTATGGAACAACACATCAATTTGATGAAGCGACGCAATTGATTTCCTGAACCGCATCTGACACCCAAAACGTCGCATCTGAAAAACCATGCCGCATTTGAATAATCCTGAATTGCAATTGACTGGTGAATAATGAGATGCAATTAAAGAGAATATCGATGCATCTGATTGGTAACACAGCAACGCATTTGACTGGTAACTTTTATTTTTGTTTTCGAAAATCTAAAATTTTTAATTGATTTGTGTGTTACTAATATCTGATTTTCAGCGTGTGGCCTTTTGGAAGTTAACAAGTTTTTGCAGGACGATTGATGAAGACAATATTGAAAACTACTAATGAATCTTTCTGCAGAATGCATGTCGAAGACCCTAGTTAAACTTTTGAAACAAATTGTTTGGTAGTATAGCAAATCTTTCATTTGGATTAAAATTAACAAGTGTCTACTGTGTTTGGTGTGAAAGCACAAGTATGGTTACCCTCACAATTTGGTACATCAAAGTATCTTCTCCCCTTGCGCATCCATGCGATCCTGGGTGTAAGAGAAACGGTTACCAACTCTAGAACTTGGGCCTATTCTAGTGGGAAAAAGTACTCACCCCAGGATGACTCAGACCAGTAGCACCCTGAACCCGAGGGACTTCCAGCCGGTATATAAAAGTGGATTCTTAGGGAAAGTCCAAGAATCATGTGTATGATTCCAATGAGATGGATCCGAAAGGGGACTCGTGCCGCATGGATCATGCCCTACGAATGGAATGACCGTATTAAACACCTTTTGTTTTAGAGACCAACCTATTTGTGGCCATTGCTTGGTATAGTGCAGGGTACAGTATCATGCCCGAAGACACTCACTACTAATCCCCTTGAATAGAGATAGTAGTTCTTGGGAGGTCATTACCCAAGAATTCAAAATTAGTGTGCTCAAAAGACGTTAATGAGCCGTGGAGGGGAGCCAATGCTACCAAATTTCTAAGCTATCCGCTCTCAAGAAGGAAAGGTGTTTATCACCAATTCGGGGTATTTCGGTGGGCTATACCAAGTATACAAACCCTAGGCTTTATGGCCTATTAGGATGTACTTGTCTGTTGTCAATTTAAATGATCTTTAAGTCCAAATCGAAACTGAAAATAATTTATCTTATGATTGTCTTTGATTGCCAAAATTTGATCATGAAAAACACGGTTGGTTTTAAAATCTCATCATTGAAAATACACAGAGAGTCGCAATTGTTCACCAGAAAGTCGCAATTGATTTTTAGAGTCACATCTGTTATTACGAGTCACATCTGTTTAACTTTGAATCGCATCAGTTATTACGAGTCGCATCTGTTTAACTTTGAGTCGCATCAGTTATTACGAGTTGCATCTATTTAACTTTGAGTCGCATCTATCAGTATCAGTCGCATCTTTCTAGCATAGAGTTGCATCTGCTAGTTTAGCTTACAATTGTTTTGCTAAAAACCACATGCGTTATATTCTAAGTCACAACTGTCATTACGAGTCACATCTGTTAGAAGGTTAACCACATATGTTAGAGCCATACATTGAACTTTACCAGAGAAACGCAATTGATCACTGGAAAACTGCAACTGTTAACTTGAACCACATCTGTGAAATCTCGTGACGTGTTTGTCTAATTATCAGAAAACTAGAATTCACAGTCACTGTCCAGTCAACACAGTTAACTAGTTTTAGTTGTCTTTACACAAACAGTCCTTGAATAGAAACCTAAAACGATTTACTCAATTTTGCATCCTTTAGGTTCATTCAGTCATTACCATAGTTGTTTTACTTCAGAGTTTAGTGTCATCTTAGAATACATATTACCTTGCATTAAACTTCTAAGAAGGTCACTTTTACAAACTTTAGGACTAGTTCACCATCTACACTCTAGAAAGGTCATAGTGTCAATGAAATATGTCATTGAACCTAGTCCTATCATCTTATCCTTTGCCCTACAGAGAGTCCGCCTAGCTCATCAGTCTAGTTAGGAGACTCAAGTTATCTTTGATCCTTGTCCTACAGTGGTTCTTTGACATAACTAAATTGGCACCTTGGTTAGACTTTAGGTAGTTGGTACCCTCTTCTTAGGTTTACGGAATTTATTGCCTTAGAAGCTTAGTTGAACTTTGCATTTTTAGATATTGTCATCCTAGACTAGCGTCATATTAGACATATTTTACTTGCACAGAAAATACCAAAAAAAATAGCTGCATTCATTCCTTATTTGCACCTAGAAAATCCCAAAAACATAGCTTAGGTTGCATACCTTAGATTTAAGTCACTCTTTTCATTGTCATACCTTAGCCCTCATATCACATACCTTAGTCATACTCCATCTTTCATCATAACCTCACCACCATGTCTGCAATTTACCTTGATATGCGTGCTAGTCAAGTTGAATACTAGTTACTCCGCAATGGTCAATTCCAACAAGCCATAGACTTCAAAAGATAATTTATCCAATCCAAATGCCAACCAATGTCAACCCATGGTCAACTACCTACATACCCTTCCTATCAACAATCCATAAGTTCTAGTCCTCCATCCATCTACCCTCATTATCAAGAGTCCCTCAGCATAATCCATGCCATGAATCCACAAAAAAGTCCACTTATCACCCTTATCCTAACCTTGACAAGGGAAACCAACCTTCCACTAACCCCTTCCAAGCCTCCATGTCCTACCCTAGTCCTTCATCCACTAATTCCTTCCAAGCCTCCATGGCCTATCCTAGTCCTTCATCCACTAATCCCTTCCAAGCCACTCCATCTCAATCTACATTTAGTCGTGAAAATACATCTATTCATGGTCTCCAAAGTCACATCCCATCTACTAAACTTAAGGATACATTATGATATTGCTATCAAGATTCAACCATGTAGTTTTGAGTCAAACTCATTGACCCATGTTTCATGAGTAGTGGTTCACCGGAACCCATCTCTCATGATATTGAATGGTCCACTTAGCACTCATTGCATCTAGGTGATGCTCACAGAGGTGAAGCACTGGTCCGTCCCGGGAGGTCACCCATCCCGGAGTCTCCAACTCAAGCGCGCTTAACCGGGAGTTTTCTCCAAGGTTAAGCCCACTTGAGTTGTTATCACATTTGCAAAACCTTCAGCAAGTGTTGTGCCTTATGAACCATTCATTATAGAGCCCCTTTAGCTCATCAATTGATAAGAAGGAGGTATTTTTCCACAGCATGTCAAATTATGATATTGCTATCAGGATTCAACCATGTAGTTTCGAGTCAAACTCATTGAACCATGTTTCATGAGTAGTGGTTCACCAAAACCCATCTCTCATGATATCGAATGGTCCACTTAGCACTACTCATGAAACATGGGTCAATGAGTTTGACTCAAAACTACACGGTTGAATCCTAATAGCAATATCATAATTTACGCTATGGAAAAATACCTCCTTTTTATCAATTGATGAGCTAAAGGGCTCTATAACGAATGGTTCATAAGGCACAACACTTGATGAAGGTTTTGAAAATGGGGTAACAACTCAAGTGGGCTTAACCTGGAGAACTCCCTAGTTAAGCTCGCTTGAGCTGGAGCAGTACCGGATGGGTGGCCTCCCAGGACCCACTCTCGTGAGCATCACCTAGATGCAATGAGTGCCAAGGGACCATTCGATATCATGAGAGATGGGTTCTGGTGAACCACTCTCATGAAACATGGGTCAATGAGTTTGACTGAAACTACACGGTTGAATCCGATAGCAATATCATAATTTGACACTGTGGAAAAATACCTCCTTCTTATCAATTAAAGATATGTCAAATGGAAAGTCCAAAGCATGACTTCATGGCTTCACCTTCATGTCAAGATCAACAGTAATCTATCCATGACCCTATCTTTAAGTCCATCCAAGAAGTCCTTCTAGATAATCATGGCATCCAAAATACACCTATCCTTGATCAAGATTCCATTCCCAACCATATCATTCAAGACAAACCCGTCTTTGATCAAGACACTACTATTGCGCA
Source organism: Sequoia sempervirens (assembly GCA_007258455.2). Classification (NCBI taxonomy): domain Eukaryota; kingdom Viridiplantae; phylum Streptophyta; class Pinopsida; order Cupressales; family Cupressaceae; genus Sequoia; species Sequoia sempervirens. The sequence goes on along the minus strand of VDFB02026320.1, from coordinate 164,150,591 downwards.
AGAAGTCCAAAATGATCCACTCCTTGACCTTTATGCCATTCATGATCAAACATTTGAAGATGACCCTATCCAAGTACCAAACACATCCATTTCCCAAAATGAGAGAATTGCCTCCTTTGGACACATAGATGATATTCCTCTAGAACAAGAGTCTCCTACTCTAGACATATTTGTAAATGATCAAACTATAGCTGAGTTCATTGGACTCTATGACAATGACCATAAAGATGGTTTCGACATCGACATGGAAGCACCAGTAGAATCCTTTGAATCTGATATGTCACAAAATCACACCAAAGATATCCAACATGTCAATGAAGATAAGACATCCTATCAACTAGGATCATCCACTTTTATCAAATCAGGCTTTCTTGTAGAGGAGAAGATTCCAAGTAATAGTTTCCACAAACACAATGATGGGTTAGCATCTTACTTCCAAAATGAAAAATACCCCATCGCAAACAGAATCTGTCAGAGCATGCAGTATCAAGGAAAAGGACTAGGCATACACGAGCAAGGAATTCTAGAACCAATACAGTTTCAAGAAAATCCTAGACATCAAGGTCTTGGTTATCCTTTAGTCAACAAATCTAATGATGTTAATGGTACCTCCTTGATATTGGGGGCAACTTTATCTAATACAAACATCAAAATGGAGGCCATGAGTAATTCTTACCATAAGGTTGTTGCCAACACTCCTTCCATCCATACCATAAATTGTCATTCCAACATGAATAAACCTTCCATTTGGAACCAACAAAAACAAAAATCTTACAAATTCAAAATTCAAAATCAAATATCAAAGGCCATTGAGTCAATCAAAAATCCAAGTGGACAAATAAAGTTAAAATGGATCCCAAAGAAAAATGGATCAAGCAAAGAAAATAGTTCAAAAGTAAAAGTCAATCAAAATTTGGAGCCACAAGAAAAGAGGACTCCCACAAAAAATAAATGTCCACCTCCTTCAAAATGGTCATCATACAAAGCATATAAAAGTCATGGTTCCAAACATTATCCCAATATGAAACCCAGTCTCCATCATCCATCACCCCAAGTTTGGCAAATAAAAATTCCTACATCTAAATTGCCAAATGCATCTACCATCATCCATCATAATCCTACATCTCACCTAAAGTCTAAAAATACTACATCACAAATCCATTGCATCTTGGCAGCAACTCTTTATTGTAAGGACTCCCATGGCACTCTATCACGATGTGCATATTTTGATAAGGCCAACTCTAGTGTCAACAAGGATCACAATGACATCAATCAATTGTATGCAAGTGCGATTATCCTGACAAGGCAACTACTTCATCAAGGTTATTATTGGCATATCATGGCACCACTCTCTACATCAACACCATCAATGGATTCAACACAATTAGTGATCATCTAAAGCATCAAGGCCATCCAAAAAAAAAGTCACTTTGATGAAAACTTAGCAAACAGGCATCTTGGTGACACCAAAAAGAAAAAGAAAAAAAGTCAAGAGAAAAATTTCGTCCAATAGTGAAAACCATTCCTATGGTACTTTGTATAAGTACCATGATGAAAACCTGGCAAACAGATATCATGTGTAAGAAATTATCTATGTGGTCTATTACAATTGGGGGCAAGTTGTCTCATCTCCCATACCCTTCGTATGACATTTATTATGACATTTCCATCTATCCATCTAAGCCCTACCACTCATGCCCATTTTCCCACCTATTTTGATCTTGATAAGGACTGGGATGAAAACATAAATCGTGCTTTGGAAAAACTCTTGATATGTCAATCCTTTGGTCATACATTATCCATGAAGTATCATGTCATAGCCTTCATAGCATTTTTCCAAATGAGTTATCCTTATACGAAATACCTATTGCATGCCTTGGTTTTTCCCTTGTTAATGGTCTAAGGATCTTCCATCATACCATCTAATCTTGACAAGTCAGTCCAAATGCAACAAGCCCAATCCATACAATCTTTCTATGCATCCCAATGCATCATTCAAAACATTCCTTGGCTTTGTTTCTAGCTTGGCTGCAAACCTTGATCCTTTAGTCACATTATCATCATCCTCATGTTGTTTTGGGTGTGTCCTTCCCATGTCAAACAACATCATCACCATCCTCATCACCTATCAATTGGTTTTCAGCTTGACTAGGGGCAAGATCATGGTTGTCCTTGAATTCTTGCACATGCTTGCTCGCTTGCTTATAGGAATCATTTCCCTGTATATAGTCCTTATCCTTGTACATACTACCTATCCCTGTACATGGTCCACTATCCCTGTACATAGTCCACTTCCCTATACATAGTCCACTACCCTGTACATAGTCCTTATCCCTGTACATAGTCCTTATCCCTCTACATACTACTTATCCATGTACATAGTCTGCTACCCTATACATAGTCCTTATCCCTGTACATAGTCTACTACCCTGTACATAGTCCTTATCCCTGCACATACTACCTATCCCTGTACATATCCCTTATCTTTCATATCCATCGCTTGTATATACCATTCATAATACGTGGTAGTCTTTCCCATAACCTAGAATGATTGACATCGAGTGCATTTCATATCCCCCATTTTACCCTATTCATAATCAATTGGTCTTATACTCGACTGGGGGAAAACACTTGACGTGTGTCATATTGATTCTTTCATTGGTTGTGTTGACGACGTAAAACCATAGAAAAATCCACAAACATCACAAAATGACCTAAGAAAACACAAAAACATCAAAAAACTGAGAAAAGACAAACATCAAAACATTTCAAAAATCAAAAAAAAAAAGAGTCCTCGTAGTTCGATAAGGTCATTGGTCATGTCGAACTACGAGGTCTCTACGTGTACAACGTAGGCAAGGCCATCAATCTATGAGCCCCCGAGGCTACACTAGGTCAGTCCACTAGGGTTCATCACGTTCACTTTCACACACATCTTCTATTTGTAGTCAGTCTTGTCAGTCAAGTCAAGTCGAACTATGAGGTCTCTGCGTGTACAACGTAGGCAAGGCCATCAATCGATGAGCCCCCGAGGCTGCACTAGGTCAATCCTTTAGGGTTTTGTCGTCACACAGTCAATTGTCAATGCATCATCTCAAGTCATGCATCAATCTAGTGAACAAGTCAGCAATGTCTCTAAGTCAAATCAAACAACTTGCCAAACAAAACAACCAAAACAGATCAACTAATGTCTGCTACAGGATGTGTCCTTCTTGGAAATAGACATCATCATGGAAATCAACCTGTATCTTGTTTAGGATGAGTCCTTCCTGAATACTGATATCGGCAAAACAATCTATGTCTTATACAGGATGAGTCCTTCCTGCATAATCGACATTGATAAACAATCAACATAGCCTTACACAGGTTATCACATCAACGACATCTGACTCAATGTCTTATACGATACATGTCTTTCTGAAACCAGGCTTTGTCATGCCTTATATAGATAGTCATAACATCAAAACCAGCACTCATAGTCTTATCCGGTATGTGTATCTCCTGACATCAGGCTCTATCAATCAAAACAAATTAAACAAACAAGATCAAGTTTTGGCAAATATTTTACTAGATTTTTGACTTTCTGACTTATTTATCTTATTTTCATTTGACTTTATGATGGAATTATGTTACTAGCTTTCTCAAGGATGTCCATGAAGGATTTAGAGAAGCAACGATGTATCCAAATTCTATTTTCTTTGACTGTTGTCGTCGCCTGTCTTTTGCATTTGATTTTGAGTCATGTTACTAGTTTCCTCAAGGATGTCCCATGAAGGATTTAGAGGAGCAATGAAATATTATGACCCATCTTTTTTACTTTGTTTGCTGTATGTGGTTTGTCTTGACAAAAATATTGGGGCAACTTGTGTCCTTAGTATGAGTTAACAACACTCCTTGTCTGCGACTGTCTGTTGTTAGCAAGTGGATGACCTTGCACACCTTGATCTATGTCATATCATGGTGTTTGTCTCCATTTGTATTAGTCCTGCCCAATGATGATAAAGTGCAATACCTTTTGTGATACGATGAAACATCAAAGATTGCTAATACTAACATCACAATCTTTTATTATTCATCTTTCTTTTTGCACTAACATTTCTTCTTTTCTACATCTTCACCACCATTATCTATTTTCCTCTATCCTTTTTTTCTTTCATCTTCTAGTTCTCTCATCAATTTCGAGAGCACACTCATGTTCTTTGAACCGCCTGTCCTCCCGAGGGGGCATACCTTCACCTATTTTACACTAGGGCATTACTAGGGCATATTTTTTATCGATTTTCTTTGACACAACGCCGAAATGGCATTGTATCAAAGAGGGGCAAATGTAGACACCGAAATTTGGTTTAAGCCTGCGACTTCAATATTCTTCATAATTCATATTCTTCTATTGATTAAATAATGTCAATTATTTAATTATTCTCTACAGTCTTCATTTCTTCTATTAATTAAATAATCATAATTATTTAATTAATTCACACTTTTCTTTATTCTATCTAATTAATTAAATAAACATTTTTTATTTAATTATGTTACTAATTAACCTTATCCTTCTTGTCAAATTAAATAAATTCTTATTTAATTTACTCTTTATCATACTTCAACTATAATTAAATAAATTCTTTATTTATTTAATTATTCATTTAAATCCCTTCATCACTTAATTAAATAAATCTTATGTATTTAATTATTCTTCAAATATCAAATCTTGAATTAAATGAATTATTTAATTCATGAATTCTATTTTAACGCATTCCTCTATATTTAGATAATTGTGCGAGTTATCTAAGTATTCACTTTGAATTGACTCGACATCTATTTTAATCGCTCAGTTAACCTTTGCTTTAATGTGTGAGTGGCGTTCTTGAGTAATCTCTTCATCAAATCATTCAATCGTCCAATTCTAACTCATTTGCGTGTACATGCGTATTAATTAAATATTCCTATTTAATTAATTAAATCTTGTGTGTGCATTCGAATACCAAACTTGAAGATTAAATCATTTATTTAATCTTTAATTCTATTTCTAATTTATATCACTCATGTCACTACTAACAGTTATCAGAATGCATGTCTAATATGTCAATCTCAACCGTCCGTTAATCTTTCAATTTTGGCCTGTCGTTCGAATAATCAATTTTCTATAAATTGATTTGTCATCATTCCAATCTCTCTCTCAAAATCGAAATCTCTTTTCGAATCTTGCGAGCACTTGTCTTGAATCTTTGATATTTTGCTAATCATTATCTTAGGCTATACTTGCACGAATTTACAAATCTGAGGGCAATTATACTACACAAGCAAAATGGAGAAGGGCAATCGAGATGAATCATGGAAATACGTTTGAAATTGGTGAGATTGTTTCAGTTTAATTACGTTATTACTTTCCTTTGTTCTTTGTTGTTTAACATTAGAATTGCATTTAGATTTTAGCGTTGCATTGTTTGCTCTAATCTATCTTTGTGCACTTTCTTGGCGTTACATTTTCTATAGTCTAAGTGTTTGAAAAAATAGTTGTGTTGATGAACACCTTTAAGAATTTTCTATATATGAAGCATTTCGTGCTGCAAACTCTTAAGTTCTTTTTTTAATTTATACATTATTAAATAAACTAAATAATTGTTATGTTTTATTTATTTTTTGATTTTAAAAAAATAACTTTAAATGTTTTAATAAATAAATAATTTTTTAAATCAATTTGTA
>VDFB02026320.1:164017647-164143641 GCA_007258455.2 Sequoia sempervirens | reverse complement strand
GCTAACCCCATCCCTAACCCCAAATGAATCATAATGTCAAACCTAACCCTAATCCTTATTGAATTGTAATAGTAATTGTAACACTATACAAATCCTAACCTTAATTCATCCTAGAACCCTCATACTAATCTAACCTTAACCTTGAAAATTGTAATTCTAATCCTAATTAAACATAGCAATAATTATAAACCTATAAGAACCCTAACCTTAATTCGTCCTAGAACTCTAACCTTAATTGAACCCTAACCTTGCAAATTGTAATTCTAATCCTGATTAACGATAGCAATAATTATAAACCTATAAGAACCTTGACCTTAACTAATCGTAAAACACTCACACTAATCTAACCTTGACCTTAACTAATCGTAAAACACTCACACTAATCTAAACCTAACCTTAACCATAATTGAACCATCAACTTGATTGAACTTTAACCCTAATTAAACATTAACCTTGACAACATTGTAATGGTAGCCCTAATTAAATTGTAATCTAACCCAAACCATGTAATAATAATATTATATAAATTATTTTAAAACTATATGATAAGTGTAAATGCAATTCTTTATTGCATTTTTTTTAAAGATGGATATGTTGGTTTTAAATATATATTAATTTAAGAACTTATTTTTATTTCTTATAATAAATTTTTTATATTTTCTTCGTATTTAATTTTGCAATTGTTTAACAATAAGATGTGCACTTATTATGAAATTTTTTTCTATTAGATGCATATTTAAGTTTCTATATTTGTGTACAATAATATTTTTAGTGAAACCTTAAATCTATAATATTTATTTATAGATATATATTGATTTTTAATAAAATAGAATATGAATGTTTTTTCCTTTTTGAAATGTTTTTTTTTTTTTTATAAAAGGGGTAAAAATTTATTGAATCAGCCTGAGTTGGCCTAATGGTGGAGAACTTGTACTCTTGAAAGAGAGGTCACAAGTTCAAATCCTGCAGGGGGTAAGGTATGTACACCTCGTATTGTGGAGCACGAGTTAGGTGCCTCCCTCAATATTGGGAGTACGAGGAGTCCCATATTGCTGTAGGCCGTCTGTAGACCCAAAAACAGATTGCCGGGTATCGTGGACTATAAAAATTAAATAAAAATAATAAATAATAATAAAATAGGGCCACAAGCCCAGAAGAGAAAACAACACTAACAAAAGGAAGCCCCCGAAGGGGCACAACTAATCATCCATATCCTCCTTGGCAAGCCTCTCAAGATCCTGAACACAGTCCGGAGGCAAATGGGCCCAATCTCCCGCCATCCATCCCTCCCCGCGATCTGAAGCCCACTTAGCCAAGTAGTCAGCAGTCCTATTCCACTCGCGAGGAACATAGCAAAAAGAGACTGCATCCAAAGAAGCACTCAGCTTAAGAATTTGCCTGCCCACCACAGCCAGATGCCAATCCATATTCTCCATCTGTTGTAGATTCAACATATCCACCACCACCTGGGAATCAGACTCACAGATAATCTTACTCCATCCCAGAGCACATCCTCTTTCAAGAGCCAAGAGGACAGCAAGCGCCTCCATGTAGTTGTTGGTCTGTATCCCCTTATAGAAGGAGAAGAAGAAGATAACCTCACCAGAGCAATCCCTGCCAATTCCTCCAACCCCAGCATGCCCGGGGTTTCCCCTGGAAGACCCATCAGTATTGATCTTAAGAGTCCCCAAAGGAGGGAGAGACCACTTTCCCTCCCTACAAACCTTGCGTTTAGCCTGCTTACTTCTAACCTGTTGCTTCTTACAAAGGGCACCACTACAACCAGCACCAGAAATATTCAAGTTGTGAACCACGCGCACATCTCCAAGATCAATATCCTCAGAGAGATCACACTTCGCAGCCAAGGTTTCCTGAAGCATATTTATCACTTGCAACCACACCTGTTGCACCATCCTCAACTTATCCTGAAATATCCTGCGGTTCCTTTCCAACCACACCTGCCAGATAATAAATCCTGGACCAATGTCCCAAGCCACCTCAAGAAAGGAGGTCTTAGAAGGGGGTCTACCAAGACTATTCCAGAACTCAACCAGAGAGTTGGCATGAATACAAGCATGCTCCCAAGCTTCCCACCACCAGTGCCAAATAACTCTGGTGAAAGAGCAGTGGAAAAAGAGATGTGAGCTATTTTCCTCATTTTTATTACATAAAATACAGATAGAAGGCCCATGAAAGCCTCTCTTCTGAAGATTCTCCCAGGTAAGGCATTTATTCTGCACCACAAGCCACAAGAAAAAATTACATTTAGGCCAAGCAGACTTATTCCAGACTTGCTTCCACCAAGGACTGTCAGTCCTATCAAAAGCTAATCTTTCCAACTCTTGATAACCAAATGCCACTGAGAACTTTCCTTTTGGATTAGGTCCCCAAGCAAGGGTATCGGGTTCTCTCAAAGAGTTACAAGTTCTACCAACAAGAATCCTAGCAAGAGTCTCCCTCTCGCCCTCAGTACCCCCTGGAGGCCATTCACAAGGTTCTTTCCATCTAGTTCCCTCGCCACGACCCACTCTTAAAGACACCTTAAAATCCTCAACTTTACTCCAGCCAGCTGCAAGAAAAATATCACAAAGAGGTTGCAAGTGAGGGTATTGTGATAAGATAGGAGGGAATCCATCCCAAGAATCCTCCCAGAACAAGGCATCTGATCCCCGATTACAAATCCAGAAAAGACCCTTCTTGACAAGTTGCTCTCCTTTCTTCAAAGTATCCCAAACCATGGATCCCCTTCCTGTCAAGTTGTATCTTGGAACATCTTTCCCAGTCACCCCTCCAAGATACTTAACATTAAGGATCTTAGCCCATCCTTGATCCTGGCTAGTACACCATCTCCAAAAGAGCTTAGCAGCAAGAGCCCTACTGATCAAGCTCGTTTTCCGCAAACCAAGGCCCCCATCCTGCTTTGATCTGCAAACACAATCCCATTTGACCAGACTCCACTTGGAGGAAAGAAAATTACCTGTCCATAAAAATTGTCTGGAAAGGGAGTCAAAGTCCTTGATGAAACCAGCCGGGGCAGTCTGTACAAGACACCTATAGATAGGAAGAGCCTAGACAACGGACTTCAAAAGAGTCACCCTACCAGTAGTTGAAAGCCACCGGTGGGTCCAATGACTCACCTTGCTCCGAAATTTATCCAAAATTTCCTGCCACACACCTCTTGACAGTCTTTCGTCTGAAAGCGGGATTCCAAGATACACAAAAGGAAGAGTTCCAATTTGAAACCTCAAGATCCGAGCAATCCTAGCTTGAATGGGAGCAGGGGTATTGAAGAAAAAGATGTGAGACTTTTCTTCATTAATCTTTTGTCCTGAGGCTTTCACATAAATATCCAAAGCCCTTCAAAAATTAATAGCCTCCTGAATTCTAGCAGCACCCATCAGAGACATATCATCCACAAATTGGAGATGGGAAGAAGGAGGAATGCCATGCCCCCACTTCCAACCCTGAATCAGACCCTGCCTAACTTGAGACTTAAGAAACCTTCCCAAGCCCTCTGCCATCAAAATGAAAAGGTAAGGGGAGAGAGGATCCCCTTGCCTAAGGCCTCTGGCCGCCCCGAAGAGATCGGTAGGTTCACCATTGATCAGGGCAGCAAAAGAGGGTGAGGTAATGTAGCTCATAACCCAACTAATCCACTCCCTCCCAAAGCCAAAAGCTTGGAGAACTTTTTGTAAAAAGCTCCATTTGACCCTATCATAAGCCTTGGCCATGTCAAGCTTTATGAACATGGCTTTCTCCTTTGAGGCCGCCATAGAGTGCACAGCTTCAGCCGCTATAATAATCCCATCCAAAATCTGCCTTCCTGTAACAAATCCCCCTTGCTCCTCAGAGATGAGATTACTGAGCCATGGTTTTAATCGTTCAGCTATCACTTTAGTGATTATTTTGTACGTGACATTGCACAAAGCAATAGGTCTAAAGAAGTTAAGAGAGTTAGCACCTTCCTTTTTTGGGATGAGGGCAAGGATGGTAGCATTCAGAGCCTTAAGCATTTGCTTATTGTTAAACGATTCTTGCACCACTTCAAAGAGGTCCATCTTGACAATGTCCCAAAAGGCCTGGAAGAACTCTATAGGAAACCCATCGGGTCCCGGGGCTTTACCCTTCTTCATTCCAAACACCACAGCTTCTATCTCAGAAAGAGAGATAGGTTTAATGAGAGCCTCATTCATTTCAGGAGTGACAATGGGGGGAATGCACTCCAGCACCAAATCCTCCTCAGCCCTAGCAGGATCAGAATCCTCAGAAAATAGACTGCCAAAAAAATGAGTGGCCTCCAGGGAAATCTCCCTATGAGAGGAAACCAAATTCCCTTCTGTTGTCATGAGAGAATTGAGAGCACTCCCCTGTCTTCTGTCTTTTACAGTGTTGTGGAAGAACTTAGTGTTTCTGTCCCCTTCCTGTAGCCAATCGATCTGAGCTTTTTGTTTCCAATAGATCTCCTCGCGAAGCTCCCATTCTTCCAAATCTCTCAACGCCATAGCTTCTTCTCTAAATAGCCCATCAGATAGACCCTGCTCTCTGATTTGACGAGTAATAGTGTCCACCCTTAGCTGGGCATCTCTCTTAGCTGCGAAGAGATTGCCAAAAACCATCCTGTTCCACCTTTTCAGCTTAAACTTAACAAACTATAATTGCTTAACAAAGGAAAACATAGCAGTGCCATAAGCAGGCTTCCCTTCCCCCCACCAAGCAAGCATATGATCCTGAAGAGAGGCATCCCTCAACCACATAAGCTGAAACTTGAAAGAAGGATTCTTTGTCATTCGAAACTTAGAGGCAGACAAAAGAATTGGCCAGTGATCTGAACCTCTCCAGTCCAAAATCTCCGATCTGGTATTCCAACAATCCGCCATCCAGTAGCAGGACACAAGAAACCTGTCTAACCTTTCAGCTATCGCCTCTGCCCCACATCTTCTATTATTCCAAGTGAACAAACCATTGGAAGGTGTAATATCCACAACCTTCAAACTTTCAATATTACTTCGCAAAAGGCTCGTAGAAGGATCAAGCCTAGGATTACCTCCACGCTTCTCTTCTAAACTTAAAACAGCATTAAAATCCCCTGCTATAATCCAGGGGAACAAAGGAGCAAGAGAACGAACACATCCTATATGTGACCAAAGTAAAGCTTTTCCCATGAAGTCAGTTGGAGCATAAACATTAGTGAAGAGAAGAGTCTCACCGGTTTCACAATAGGTGGCCACAAGGGAGATAGAAGACCGACTAGATATCCACCAGAGTGGGACAAGCTTGCGAGGATCCCATAATAGAGCCAAGCCTCCCGAACATCCTTGAGCACCAATGCATTGACAGAGGCTTCTAGGCCAAATCTTAGTAGCTGTGGAAAGCATCCTATCAATAGATAACTTAGTTTCCTGAATAAAAACCACCTCAGGCGAATAAGACTTAATCAATTCCCGAATAGCCTTTTGTCTAGGGATGCTATTCAACCCCCTTACATTCCATGAGAGAACAATCATTTCTGAGATAGAGGAAAGTGGGAATCAATGGTCTTCACAGCACCAGACTCCACTAAGGTCTCTCCTACTAACTTCACCTTTTCCTAGTCTTTCTTCCTTCCCACCTTAAGGAACTTCTCTGAAGCATCCTTTTTAATGGCCTTCTGATGAATCCCTTACTTTTTCTCTCCTCCTGCCGATCTATCCTAGCAGAAGACTTAGAGCAGAAAGGAGCAGAGCTCTCCTGCAACTCCATGCCTCCACTGGCTCCCAACTCCCCCATCGGCCTCACAGAAAAGTCTTTATCCATCTGAATCGCAGTCACTCCCTCCTGCGGATTGGTCTAAGTGACGTTCTCATCCCCACCTGTTTCCCCTACCTCCAAGAGATCTTGTCCAGAAGGCATATTAGCAATAGTTCCATCGAACTGTTCCAGATCATCTAGGGCATCAAACTTATTGAAAACCTCATCTACTTGTCTATCTTTAAAGGTCCGCTTTTGGCCTCAACCCTTGTTACGAGCTCTTACAGGAATGAAACCCTCCTTGTCCTCTCTCATGGGGGCCTTCCCTTTATCTTGGTTAGGAGGTGCACTAGCTGACCCCAGTTTTGAATCTTCTACAGGTTTAGATTTGGGGCACATCCTCTGCAAATGCCCATATTCATGGCACAAGCGGCAACGAAATGGTAGTGTTTCATAATCAAGTTGTTGAATCCATGAGCTTGATCCCAACCGAATTTCTATAGAATCAGGCAAAGGCTTATTCAAATCAATTTCAACACATACTCGAGCATAGGTAATTACCTTCTTCTCCATAGTCTGTCTCGAAGGACCAACTGGTTTTCCAAGCTGGCTTGCAACTAAGCTAAAAATGTCCTCCCTCCAGAATTCTAAAGGAAGCCATGGTAATCTCACCCAAACCGGAACCCGCGAGGGGAGCTCTTCTGTAGGGTTGAAACCCATATGCCAAGGCTTTATGAAGAGCCCCACCTGATTGTAGAAATAGGGCCCTCCTTCAAAGACTTTATTCCTGTCCGACATGCAAGAGAAGACCACTTGAAAATAGCCGTTGGCTGCCAACATAACATCCATATCCCCCTCTGGAGACCAGGTACGCCGAGCCCAGGATTCCAGAAAAGGAAAAGATACCCGTATCCCGAGGAACTTACAAATCAGAGCATGATTTGAAAGGTAGTTAATATCATCCACAACAGCTTCAGGCTGGATCTCAACAACCGGCCTATTGTCACACTTGGCAAGACACCCATTCACCTTTGAGGGCCTAAAACCTCCAGATAAATATGAAGACTCTCCCATTCCAGATCCAGATTCTCCAAAAAATGGATTCATGTGCACTGATACCGATGGGTTGCATCCCACCACCGTATCCTTGAAGGACAACCCCTTGCCACCAGGAGAAGTCCCGTTTGGAGCCATGCAAGGCTCGGGGCCAAAACCGCCGATAGCTTGAAGCAGCCAATGAAGGGCACAAAGAAATCCCCAGCCTCCCTCCACCAAGATTTAGTCACCAAAAAGGGCCGGATCCTACCCACAGACACCAGACCACCCGCCAGTCACAGCATGCAGAACAAAATAACGCACAGGAAAAAGCCCGAAATCTGCTGCAGAAAGCACCGAAAGAGAGAAGAAATGTGGCCACCCCAGCCACAACCCCGCAAAAAACCCCCCCATTCACCCCCAGACAGACAAAGGGCCACGAGTGGAGCTAGGCAGAAAACTCTAGCTCACAAGACACGCACAAAGACGCAAATTGCTCACCTGTAGATCTTCAAACTTCTTTTGAAATGTTTTCAATTTTATTAAAAAAAAAAAAATATATATATATATATATTTTTTATGATTTAAATATATGAATTTAGAAACAATTTTTTGTGTAATTGTAAATTTTGAATTTTTGAAATTTAATTTTCTAATTTCTAATTTTAAATCATTAATTTAGAATTTTTAAAAAGAATAATTATTTTTCATTCTTTTATAATTTAATTATTATTCTAGTGTCAAAAAAATATTTAATAATGATATCAAAGAATATTTTTGTTTCTAAAATTAAAATATTAATATATAAACTTAATACAATAGTAAATTTAACAAAGTTCTTTCATACTTAATTATTTAAAATTTAGTAATAAAATTAATTTAATTAATTTATTCTTTAATACATCTTCAATATAAAAACTAGAGCCATCACATCTCTAGTGCAACAAAACCTCTGTTGTCAATACATTAACCGACAGTTTCTTTTGAATGCTTAAGTTTCTGATGAAGATTTTGTAGGTACCATATTGCACAGGAAATACCTGCTGGTACACACTGCAAAGCTGTACCCTCCATTAGGGGAGAGGGCCCAATAGTCGTGCGGGGTCCAATAGTCGTGCACCCAATCGTAAATATAATACCCAATAGTCGTTTATATAATGTCCAATAGTTGTGATTTGACTACCCATAATTAAACAAAATGTATGCTTTTGATCTAAAAAGCAACCAATCATGTGATACCACATCAGCTCAACTACTCCATGATGTAATGCACGAATTGGTCTCACTATTTTTTGGGGGTCTTTTTGGACACCTTGACAAAAACGCATGCTGATGTGGCATCATATTTGATGATGTGGCCCTGAAACCTTAGTTATAAGCAGAGAACTTGCCAAGTAAGCTGCTGTAAAAAATTGGGAGTGATTTGAAATTTCGACGTAGGATAATTAGAAGCGCGAAGTTAGGGTGCACAACTACTGGGCCCTCTCTCCTATTAGGCGTGGGTGCTTCTGGGCATTCGACTAGAGTTTCCAGCAGAGCCGGGCCCTACCAAATGACAAACACGTGGGGGTCTCCGTACTTGGGGGTCTCCGTACTTGATGCAGGATGGGCATAACATACAGCCCATGGGATGGGCATTCGATTTTGTAGGCTGCGTAGCCAGCTCCAATGACTAGGAGTCTAGAAGGATTGGCGGAGTTTCAAAAAATGCATTCTGTCAGATTGGGACTGCAACGTGTAAGTGTAGTAGGGCGCACAGATGAAGTAATAGAAAACATTGAGCACTTGAAAGTGGAAGTATTCGAGGCGGCCTCTGTTCAGATTGACGGGGAGCCAGTTTTGATGGCCGTTTTGGGAGCTGAGTTTGTGGACAGTGGAGATTAGAACATCGCTGAAATAACTGTCGGCGGAGATGGAGGTCCAGAAGAGATGAAGGCTCTCGGGGGATCTGGAAGGTCATAGAAAAACTCCAGGTGGCCAATGTGAAGGAAAAATACAAAGACAAAGAAAAACAATACGCACAGAAAAGAGCTAAAGCTTCTTGTTTTGTTGATAATAAGCTGATTAAAAATAGTTATAGATAAAACATCTTTAAAACCACGCAAACAATAAAAAGTTTAATTAATTTTTAATTTATTTAGTTACAAAAAATTTGCTCTCTTTCTTTTCTTTTCTTTTTTTCTGCAGGGGAGAAATTATTTGTTTATTCCAATACTTCCATTTAATTTCAACCACACATGTTTCAGCATTTTCACTCTTCTAATTTTATCTTTGCAATTTTTTCCTCTTAATGGTTGCAACCAAATCTTTAGACTTACTCAAATGATACTTTCAGATTATCTTCAAGATCTATGAATCTTTCCTGAAATTTATTTCCAACTACTACGGCAGTCCTTCAAACTTTGATTTTCAAATCTTTAAAACTTCAATTTGGAAGTTCTTTTTTTTTTGTAAACTCACTATTTATAGCTTTCCATTTTTTTGACATCTTACAAGACTCAAATCTCTCTTGATTGCTATCTTCTTTGTCATTTGACCATTTATACTTGAATAATTGTTTCAACATACCTGTGATTTGTTGCCAATTTGATCCAAAACTCCATCCACAATCCATTTTCATGCAACTTGTCATAAAGTCCTTCCATTTTTTATTCCAACACATCTTTTTAGAATGGTTTTTCAAACCACAAATGGTACACAAATGTAGATCCCAACACAATTCTTTTCTATGTCCTTCCCTATTACAATGGGAACACTGCATACACTGCATTCTTTGATCTTCATTTCTTGAACTTGTGAAATATGTAAACTCATTTTTATTTCTATTTGAAACGTATCCAAACCCTTCATACTTCGGCCTCATAACTGTTCAATCGATTCTTTCATTCCTTGTTAATGCTTTCCTAGTCCTTCACCTTTATAAACCATTATTTCCATTATTTTGAAACCAACATTCTTTTCATAACAATTAACATGATTTGTAGATTCATTATCTTTAACTTTACATTCTTCATCAACAAGAACTTCAACTACATGACACAAACTAATTGATTTATCAACAAAACAACACAAATCTTCAATATCACATGAAGCATCACATATTGATGTCTTTGACTTTAAACATTCATTCTCTTCATTCAATTTTGATAATTCCTTCTTCTGTAAATTATTTTCCTCTTCTAACCTTTTTATCTTTTCTTTCATTTCATCAAATAACTTCAATCTTTCTTGTAGCTCTTCATTTTTCTTTTTAAATTTTATTAATTTTTTTTCAAGATTTTCAATTTCAAACAAATATTCACATCCTTCTTTTCCAAACTCTTTTAAATTTGTTACCAATTTTGAATTAGATTGCTTAATTTCGATGAGTTCTTCCTCCAAAACATCTCTTTCTTTCTTTATCCTTTTGTCAACTTTTCCCATTGAAACAAATAATTAAACTCAACTCACCTTTTATACTTGACTGTGATTTCACTACAGCGATTTACATTCCTCCGACAACTTATGTACCATCACTTTTCTTCGATTTCTTCAACCAAACTTGAACAAAAAACTTACCTTGCTATCGCAATCGAGCAATTTCTTGGTGACTTCTCTGCCTTCTTCCTTTACTTTGACTGTGATTTGGAATTTAAACTACTCTTGCTACGGCTTGCTCCTTCAATCTGCGGCAATGGACGACTTCAATAATATCATATGGGCTACGGCTCCTCCAAACAACTATCTCCTCCGATTTTTACTCCTCCTTACTTGCGGTCTCTGATATGCAGGCTTTGAAACTGGTAATGAACAAACCTTTTCGAAAGTAGCTTTTAACAAATTGCATGGCAATTTAGCATCCTCCTTGTGGCTTGTCTCCACGATCTGCAATGATTTCAGTGGCTCTTTTTCCCTTATAATCGGCTTCAAACCAGCTTATCTTTAACACAGAAAAAATTCTTAGACTTCTTATACCGAATCAGCGGCCTCTTTCGATCTTCAATAGCTGCAACTTCATCAGAGTCTGGCCAAATATTTCTTCTAAACTAACATCTATTGGCTAAGGTAGCGGTTGCATAGTTGACTGGACCTTTCAAACTGTAATCTCCAAACAAACAGTGATTCTCCTCTTCATATAGAGATATCCTCTTCTCCTTGGTTGGTTCTTTCTTCTGAGCTGGGGCAACTTCAATTACTAGCTCTGATACTACTTTGAAAGTAGAATATCTAGAGACAAATAAAAACAACAGGTACAAAAAAGAGATATGTAGCTTCTTATTTTGTTGATAATAAATTGATTACCTATGACTCTCTTTTATAGAGGTTCTAGGCAATTTGAGAAGAAGAAATACTAAAATATTAGTTACAGATAAAACATCTTAAAAACTATGCAAACAACAAAAAGCCAAACTAATGGTTTTCTTTAGAATTTTTTGTATCAAAGTTTGGGGTGAACACTCCAGTCTCCATGGATTGGCTTTCATGGCGTCCTCGGTTTTGTCTGTCTCTTATGAAATTACTACTGGATCAAATTATCTGCACCATTCAAAATAACAACAAAAATTTAATGATTTTGTTTAGAATTTTTTGCATCAATGTTTCAGATCACATTTAATGATCAGGGGTATAAGAGAGTTGAAGGAAAAGAAACAAAAATCATGAAGTGATCCAAAACATTGATACAAAATCTGGTGATTTATTATAAAATATAAAAAAATATAAAAAGATCATGAGAATATTACAAAGAGATCATTGAGATACACCAACTTTCATAAGAATGATTGTCATTGCTTAAACCATTGGACCTTAACTAAGATAATGTCAAATTTTGAATTAGAAAATCAAATACATTTAATGTGGAATTTCCTCACCTCATTTCTCATTAAATGATATTGGTGGCTTCTCTCAAAATATAAACTCCATTCGCTTTAGAAACTCTATCATTCCCTAATTTCTTGGTTGGTATCACTTTTATTTTGTGAAGTCAAAATTGTGTGGAGATACGTGCCAAATTCAAATTATTTCTTACAATAGATTAAAAATGACAAGACCTGGTAGCTTATATTCAAAGAAGGTGGTCTCACATCTCATTTGGAATGTTTGAATGGATTCAATCAAGTTTTGTCTATCTAATCTGTGGAGTCTTGGAATAGAAGGTATGTCCAAATTGGTGGTGTTAGCTCTGAAGGGTATGAGGATGACATCGCTGTTGTTATGGGGTTGAAATGTTATGGGTGGAAGTTACACAAATAGAATAACATTGAGGATGAGGGTAGCCTAAGTTGATTCTTCCACTGTCTCAAAGTTTAGAACAATTTCAAGAGGGAAAAATTACCATCTCCATGGGACTAGATAATTTTGATTCATATTAAATAGTTTACATTATCAGCATGGTTCAAATGCATCTTCCATTATCATTTCTCACCACTAAATCATTTGTATCATAAGGTTTTTCTTAAGAAAATTCTATGGAAGAAGTCAAAAATTGCCACAAGAAACAATCTAGGAGGCCAATCATTCCCTTTCATTAGGAATTTATCCTCTATCTATTTTAGTTTCACCTGGCCTTATATCTAGAAAACCCATAAAATATAGTATAGTGGATGGATCTCCTAAGATTGATTTAATGGATTTGGGTAAAAAACATATTTTAATTATTTCTCTAATATTTTTGGTGTGCACACCTTTATTATCATCAAGCCTTCATTGAAATCATGGGATTTTTCTATTTTTGAAAATAATGACTAGTCCAAAGGGGGGCTTGTTGCGTTAAACAAACCCTATGTTACTTTAAAATAAATTGGATCTTTGGTGGCTACTACTTCACATAGCAAAAGCCCTAAAGGTATAAATTACACTTGTCAAGAAGAGGTAGTTGAGGGATTGTTTTCCCTTAAACAATCCCTAACCTCTCTAGATGAACAAAAGCTAAGTAGAATAGTGGATAAGATGAAAAAATTGTGACTCCTATGGATAGGCAAGCCACAATTTTTTTGAAAAGTAAAGAGGAAGAAGGGGGAAGATAGCTATGGCAAATAAATAATTTGTAAGGAAATCACTCTTCAACACTATCCATGACCAAGGAGGTAATTGATATGGTGATGGTTGAAATGATGAAAAATGGTGGTTTGCCAAAATGGAATTGTTGACAAAGGAGGGACACCTCAAACACACCTTTTTCCTAATTTCATTAGAAAAAGAGATCTCCCAAGGATAGGATTGACTTTCAACCTTGAGGTGAGTACCCCATATTAGGAAGGTCTACTATTTTCTTATGAATAAAATTATTGATTGGCTATTTTAGGAGATAAATTTAAATGCATTAACAAACTCAATTATATGACCTAATACTTCAAATGCAGAGTATTATGATAGCAAAAATAGAAACAACAAGCTACAGGAAGATCTAAGAAGGAAAGACTGATATGTACCTGACACCAAAAGTGAGTTATGAACACTACTAAAGGATTGATTTGTCCTATGCGAATGTGTCTATATAGAGGTCCAAAATCTACTTATATAGTCTTGAAATCCTTGATCTAGGCTTTTGATTTCTCCAAATTTGACTGTAGGAAAGCCAAAAATAAAATCTATAAGTGAATTTCCGTAGCTCGACGACAATGTTGAAAACTTTGACAAATTTGCAAAATTGCTTTTTTGATTGATTTTCAGTCCTTCACCTATAAATCTACACATAAAAATAGAGATTTTTTTTTTAATTTTTGGGTGAATAGGGGTTTTCCTTGGTCAAACCCTGATTTGGTAATTAAACCTTGATGATGAAATAATGATAAATGGAAGGGAATTGATGAATGAACAAAGCTATGCTACAACTCACCAAACCCTTGATGGCTTCCCTTAGAGGATTGAAGTCTAACACATCTCTCTAAGGGTTGGCTCTTGCTTGAACTGGCTTGAATGATTGTTTGAATGCTTGAAACCTACATCACAATGCTAGCTCCAAAACATGATATGAACACACATGAATCTTGACATGATGATATGATCTTGATTGCTACTATATAGATGATTGATAAATCTGCTCTTCAATGCTCTTGACAATAATATTTGGTCTTGTGAATGTTTCCTTAATGCTAGATAATGGTGCTTAGATTTGAATTGATAAAAATACCTTATATTTATAGGTGTTTATCTAAATTCTTGAAAATTAGATTCCACAAGTCAACATTTGAAACTTGAATTTGATTCATTAAAATGCTACCAAAAACATATTACAAATTAGGTCCTTGCACTTAGGGGGGACCCATTCACCCTTGGGTGAATGGGTCCTAAGACCTAAGTCCAAGACACACAATTTCTAAGGTGTTTAAATTAATGATGGAAATTGTTTAATATAAGTTTCTCTTTGATAAAATAGGAATAATAAGGCTTTGTAATGCATAATTTAGGTAATGAGAAGCTTAATTAAGTCTAATTAATTAAGGGGATGCAAACATAGTGTGGAAATGTAAAGGTGTACATTTTTCTACACTACATTTAGCCCCCACTTTAGTGAGAGTGTGAGCCCATGCTCAAACTCACACTAAAGTAGACAAATGAGTCAAGAGAGGTCTAATTGTACATTTTTTGGAAATATAAGATGAAAAGGATCAAGAAGGATGATCAAGCCCCCATGATCTAAGAACCCATGGAAAACCAACAAAGGCACAAAGAGACATATGTATGTAGTAGTGACACAAGATACAACATCATACAATGTCAAAATTAATGTAAATATAACAAAGGGGTGGATCAAGCCTAGGTTGTTTGTCCAAAAATACACTCACAAGGGCTAGTGTAGTTCGATATACACTAGGTGAGCCCTAAGGAAATATGGGAAACACACAATGGTCTAGTGTAGTCTAATATATACACCAGGTGTATACCCATAACCATACCAAAAGCTATATACTCCCTGATAACTTTAATAAGGTGCCACATAATATGGTCACATGTTTCACAAGGCTAGCAAGCTGCATTATGCTAGACACTCATGAAATAAAGGCGCCACTAACAAGCAAGTTGCATTATACTTAGTGTCCAAGAATTTTGTTTAGGATAGTCAAAGGGTTTTTTCTTAGTTCATGAAAGGTATCACTCTAGGAAACATCAAACTCAATATTGCCATCATTAGAGGATGAGTCAAGGGATAAAATATTTGCACCATAGGGAATGAAAGCCATAGCATTACCACTAAGGGGAATTCCATATTCCAAGAAAGGTCATGCTCTTGAAGGACATCAAACCCAATGTCACCACCAAGAAGAAACATTGTGTTAAGTAAGAAGACCACACTTTGAACAAAGGTCATGTCATCAAGCCAGCAACAAGCAGGAGGCATAATGGCCCCCACTTTAAAGAAATTGCTAAACATCATGTTGTGAGCAATTACTTTAAAGTAGAAGATGATAAATTCCAATTGTTAAAAGAGACATTAGATCTTATTTGGAAATCCCTATAACAAACATATGTTTCCAAATTAAGTTGTGTCATGGAAAGGAGGTTTCCCCAATATGTAATCCTAAAATAATACATAAGGGATCCATGGATTTGGGGTCAGCGTATGTCTTTGCTACAGTGATATAATAGAGCTTGGAGTTGTCATCATTCCCCAAATAACTCATGGAACAATGAGCACAAAGGAATAATGACACATAGAGTTTTAAAATAAAGGAGAAGCCTTTTGGGTAAACATGGAAGAGACCTAAATGTCTCAATTTTTTGCATCATCCCCAAAAGGAAAATACAAGACAAAATGAAAGATAATGGTTATGATAGATAGAAGAATGAAGATACAAATAGAAGAATGTCACAACATATTCTCTTTCTTTGTATCCTTGTGCTAACAGAGTGATAAGGGTCATCCAAACAAACATAAAGACATCCAAAGCAACATAGTATGGGGGATCACATTATGCACATGTAATCACACAAAGAACATTAATAGAAATAAAGCTAGCATGACACATGCAATCCAACCTAAAGCAAGTCATCTACATTCCAGTCTTGTTCATTACATACAAAAGGTGGATGACTACCCAAATGGGAAATAATGAGTTTCATACTAGGATAAGGCTGTCTAACCCCTTGCCCCCCCCAAAAAAAAAGTTAGGACAAGGATGAGCTGAGATAGGTGATGAGAATGTTCCCCTTGTAATATAGAAATTATTTTTCATGAAATGTAATACATGTAGTAGTGATCATTCTATGATTCTACAACTATCACATGGCAAGGAGCAAAGTGCATGCATGCTAATCAACTATATCAATGATATCAAATTCATCTAGGATCCTCTTCAAATCATGACACTCATTAGTACTATGACCAAGAGTTCTATGATATTGTTCAGAAATGTTTATACTTTTTCCTTCTTTATTTTCTTTGATAGGTGGTAATGTTGAGTCCTTGGTTAAGGAGTGCATTTAAGGCTTTCTCATTGTTGGACACAGGACAAGGAAATTTTAGCTTCTTGAGTTTATAGGGTTTGGGTTTCTTACTTGATTGGGAAACTCATTGAGGTTGATATGAAGGATCTAAGGTGACCCTATCATGCTTGTGAGGCATTAATTGGTGTTTTGAAACAATTTTGCGAAATATAATACATTTTCCCTTAAGAGAGGTAGTGGGAGGAGGAGAATCTTGATATCCTAGTCCCTTGGTAGCTTATGATGGTTGTTGTTCTAGCCATTGATGGATTTCATGTTTACTAGTTATGTCACATCCTCATTTTCTTAAGATTTTAAAGCCTTGACCATAACTCTCTTCTAATTTGATGGGTGTGTTAGTAACTCGATGAGCATAGGATAGAAGAGTATCACTATTGTCCTTGTTAACAAGTTATTTCATGATTGATGGTTAAGGCTTGCTCTGTGTTTCAATTTCACGATGCAAAAGGTTAAACATATCAAGTGATGGGATGATAGGAGGTTTTGGTTATTGCATGGATGGATAAAAGGATGAGTTGTTCTTACGTTATGTAAGGAGTCTTGTATGAATTGTTGCATGCTATATTCATCTTGACCTAAGATGTACACCTCATGGGGAAATTCATTAGGAGGTGAAGATCCATGAGTGTTATCAATTGCATTAGGATCATCTCCAAATATACAACTTGAAACATCAACCAAAGCTTTTAAGGACATCCATATGTTACCAAAACACATATCCATGATGAAGTTTGATGCAAAGTTTTAGATTTGATATAAAGGATTTACTAATTTTAGAATGCAATAAGCTAAAAATGATGTCTTTTGCATGCAAATTTTATTTTGAACAATGCATTTATTTTGACCAATTTCCTTGAATGGAAACAACTACAAAAAAAATTTAACTTCAAAAACTGAAACTAAGATCTGCACATAGCAAGGAATAAAGAAAATAGAGATACACTAATGCCTAGAAATTTGTAAATGGACTTGTAAAAGGACAAATTCGTCTGAGAGCGAATGGGTTTTTGCATAGGGGTAGAAAAAATTAAAGTTTGAGTTTCTAATTTAATGTGTTAAGGCCTTTGCTTCAACTTGTAAACAAATACATTTAGTTACAAATTTCTAGATTATTGTGTTTAGATGTAAACTTAATCTAATGGTAAAGAACAAGAAAAATGATAACTTTTTAGATATAATTTTGTTTGAATTTTCTAATGTAAATGATTAAAAACACTAATATGTAGACTACTATGTAAAATGAATGCAATATGTATGCAATATTTTTGGTTTTTTGAGATTTTAAAGGATGCAAAATGAAATTTTAAAATGCTATATGAAATGCAAACTAATGCAATTTTGAAACCCTAAATGAGATGTAATGCAAACTACTGCAAATCCTAGATCTAGGGTTTGAAAGACTTGTCGGTAATATGATTTTCATTCATGTCAAAAGGGGTATTTGAGTGATATCCTATAAGGGAGATTGTTTATTGATGTCAAAATGGCATCATTGAAGAAAGCCTTGAAGAATTGATGAAGTTCAGACATCGGGATTTGGGCTTACCTTATATTGCTTGCTAGTGAAGGAGTTAGTCATTTTAAGCAATTTTAACTGGGCTTCAGACTTCAGGCTTAAGGATTAGTAGTTACTATAAGGTTTTGTACATTAGGCTTTGATCATACCTTATATTGAGTGCCTCGAAGAAATGGAGGAAAAATGTGTTATGTCCAAAAAAGCATCAGGTATTGGCATTAAGGCTTATGCCTTAACTAATTGTTGAGAACTTAGGGGTATGAAGAAACCTTGAACCCCAACACCCACAATAACTTTAGTTTTTATGGTTTTGCATTAAGGCTTATGCCTTAATAGTTTGTGAAGTATGTACTAAGGAGAATCCTCAAAGGTCAACACCTAAAATGGTTAATATTAATATGACTAGAATCACTTGTGAAAGACAGTGTGCAGGCATCGCAGATCGGAAGGACATGCTTTAATGCTTACAAACAGAGTCAGTAAGTGGAATGAAGGAAGGGAAAATCTTGAAAGGTGTAAGAAGCATCGAACATTAGTGTTAGAAATTGCTTTTGAAGCTCTACAATTCACCTCCAGTATGAGATAAGAAGGATTAGCGATCCCCAACCCATGTCAAGTATGACAAATGAAAGAATTCTGCCATTTGCAAGAAGCTTGTGTTGACCAGTGTTGACCGATGTGGATTTGCGGGAATGAGACACATGTCAGAAATCAATTATTTTTCCTAATTCACATGTTTTTCTGAATCATTAAGGATATATAGCCTTGATTTAAATTGATCACATCAAAGATCATGTTTTAAATGAAATAATGGCTAAGTAATGGTCAACAGTTTATGTCACAGTTTTAGAGATCAATGGGAAAACTTTGAAGATCTAATTTTAAACACTATATGATAATAAAATGGTGGAACTCCAAGTTCAGAAGAATGAGATCATGGCACTAAAAATAGAGTAATAGATCTAGCTACTTTGTTTTTTATGATTGGAAGAAATGAGTGATGCCATTAATACACTAACAACAAAAAATCTAGAAGAGATCGGTCATGCAAGAATATGGTATTAATTACATATCAAATCCTAAGATTATGACATTTCAAATATAGAAAATGAATTAAATTTTATAGGTGGTGTTGGGCTCGAGGTGTAGAAGAAACTTGTTAGTGAAGGAAAGTATGTAAAGTGGAATGAAAAAGGAATATTTAATGTGTGGGCTCAATATGCATATGATGTGAGACGAATACCTAGACTATAACTAAAAAAATCATCTAGGGTATGCATCAAATATGAAGCAATGCAGAGAGATAGATAAATAGATAGGAGAAGACAGGATGTAGATGTTGAGATAGCAATTCAAGAGAAAGAGAGAGTTAGAACAAATGATGTTCTAAAGTACAAAATTCAAAGAAGAGAAGAGAAAGGTAGAGGTATGAGTTTTCTAAGTTAGCAACAATATAGATAGAGAGAATTCTTGCATGGAAATAAAGCAAGGATGGAGAAGTTATAGAATAAGTCTGCAACATAGAACTGGATTCGTTTGAATCATTTGTAATTTGGAGTTGTAGCTCCATAACTCTTACATTTTAAATGTAATTGGTTGGTTCCATTAGATAGTTGGGTTGGTGCTTAGTTAGGGATTTGGTGCTTCCTTGGAGTTGGTGCTCCTAAATTAGGGGATTGGTATCCCATTAGGGTTGGTGCCCTTAAACATTGTGAGGTCAATGAGGTTCTATTATGAGGCTAGATTAGGACAATAGATCCTAGCAATTATTCTCATCATGTTTTCCATGTATATCTAGTGTTATGAGTATTTGTGTGTGATCTCTCTACATATACTTTTATATTGGTTTAAAAGTATTAAAGAACTAGCTTAAATTGATCTACTAGTTCTCCCCCCTCTCAATAGATTGTTGTGTTCCAACAATTGGTATACAAGATATGGTTCCCTTGGAGAAGCTTAGCTTGCTTGAGTAGATCTTGGTCAGTAAACACAAATGGCTAGTCAAGAAGATTCATCCTCAAATAGAGTAACTATATTTAATGGATCAAACTATGCTTTTTGGAGCATTAGAATGCAAGCATATTATCATCTTTAGGGTTTAATGTATGGATTTTTGTTGTTGATGGATATACAATCCTTGCTACACCTCCTACTGATTAGGCTAAAATGAAGGCATATGAGAATAATTCTAAGGAAAATAATGCTATTCTTTGTGGGTTTTCAAATTTAGAATTTGTCAAAGTTATGCACTATCAAATGACACGTTATATTTGGGACAAGCTAAAGAACATCTATGAGGGTGATGATAAAGTTAAGAAGGAAAAGATACAAACTTACAAAGGTAAGTTTGAATGTCTCAAGATGAGTGAAGAAGAGAAGATTGTAAACTACCTCCTAAGAGTGGATGAAATAGTTAATGCAATCAGAGGTCTTGGAGAAAAGATGAAATAATCTGTGATTGTGAAAAAGGTTCCAAGATCTTTACCCTCAAGATATGGTTCTAATATTTTTGCAATAGAGGAAGCTAGAGATCTAGATAAACTCATTGTTGATGAGTCACCTTCACTACCTATGAAATGAGAATGGGATATGTAGATACCACCAAGAGAGAAGTTGCATTCAAAGAAAATAGGAAAGAAAATATAGAAGCATCTACATCAAGACCTGAGGAGACTAATGAAGAAGAATCCAACTTCATTAAAAGACTAAGAGGAGGCTCTGGAAAATATAGAGGTAAGTTACCCCTTAAATGCTTTAACTATGGTAGAATAGGCCACCTTGCTACTAAATTCCCTAATGAAGAAAAGGATAACTATGAGCAAGAAGAGGATAGTAAAAAGATTAAACCCTATTATATGAAGAAGACTTTCTTTAGAAACAAGAGAAATGATAGTGATAGCTCGAATGGTGACCATGATTGTTCCTTTGTGGATGAGAGAAATGAATCCCTATTAAAAGAATTCAAAACAACTTATGATGAATAAGTTGAAGGTTTTGATGAAGAAGAGGAAGGAGAAGTAAATATTGAAGTAGAACTTATCATTTCTTTAGATGAGATTGAGAGCTTAAGAAAGGAGAACAAAAGGTAGAAGAAGCTTGCAAAGGAGATTGAAAAGCTATCTAAAAGTGTTGTTGAATCTGATGAGATGGTGATCAACTTGAAGATACAAGTTGAAGAAGCTAAAAGGATAGAAGATGTAGTCAAATCTATAATACAATCTAAATTTGATAAATGCATGAAGCTAGAAGCAAAAATGGTGGCCTCGAGAAAAGAGCTTGTAAAGGCCAAAGAATAGATAGACAAAGGTCTAAAGCTAAAAAGTGGCTCTAAAATCTTGGATGAGCTGATTAACTCATGAAAGCCTTCAAAAGAAAAAAATGTATTGGGTTTTAAAAAAGGAAAGAGTCCTACTACCAGTGCATCTACAAATTTGTATGATAAATTCAAAGTAGAAGAAAATATTGCAATAAAGGATAAGAAAGCATGCAAAGAGAATGCCTCAAAAAAAGAAAAATCAGATAAAGGCATTGTTGAGATAAAAAAAGTTGATGAAGAAGAGAAGCCATTAATGAATAAGTAGATTAACAAATTAGTCCCTAAATACTTGAAGAAGATGCAAAAAAAATGGGAGTTGATGTAGATGGTTTCACTAGGGTGAGAGACCCGAAGAACCAAAGGAAAATAAGACCTCCTCATGGACTACACAAAGAAATTCTATGACCAGGTATTCATCATTTTTCTATGGTTACTACTATACATGTAATCATTTTGGTTATATGCCTAGTGAATGTAGAGTTGTACCTACAAGGAGAACACACTTTGTAAGAAAAATCCATGTGTTGTATGAGAATTAATCATATGATTTGATGTGTCTTAAAATTTCCATTATTTTGTAAATTCAAAATTTTGATAATTTTTACTTCCATAATTTAAATTATGAGATCTACCACCTCTGAATAAACCATGTTCCCTTAGGCCATCATTATAGTACCACTTTTGTTGATGTGGATGTTATACACACACTAACATACAAATAAATTTTATTATATGTACAACATAACCTATCTTATCTTGAAAGAATCACTAAATTCAATTAAGGATTTAGTTATCCCAAGGCTTGGGATTTTTAGGCCTTGACTTAGTAGGTTCACCAAGGGTTCATTGTTCAATTATTATTTTCACATGAGATCTAATAGTGCTCTAAATATTGTTCTTTATAAATCACAAGTGGTGTTAATAAAATCAACAACTCACACATTCATCACTTTCTCATAATCCATTCAATTTTAACTCTTTCAAAAATAAATTTCAAAAGGTTAAAGGTGAGAAGAGAAAAGCCCAAGAAATTAATTTATTTCAAATATTTCTGATGCAAATACTAAAATATAAGTAAACTAAAGTAGAAAATATTTTGTATTCCACAAGATTGCTTCAAAGATACATACAAAATAATGCAAGAGTTTAAAAAATAGAACTGTTCAATAAAATAGCTTCAAAATACACCCAAAGATGGCGCAAAAATTGATTATTCCACTAAAAATGAATGATTATATTCATGAAAAATATATGATCAATAATTACCTTCAATTGCTTCAGTATTACCAACCCTTACAGTGTGTACAATTCTTTATTGAAATTGAATAAAAAACATAAAATAGAAAGTAAATCAGTATATCTCTAATATAGACTCTATCTTGTCAACATTTTTTATCCCTAAAACTAACTCATTGCCTTTTATAGATGCAAGATAGGATCTTATTACAAAAATAGCACATGTCCAAGGAGGAACAAGTTAATCATTGTAAGAAATGTGGCACAAAATATCTTCTATGTATATGGGGAAACAAGAAGATAGTTTTAGAATAATTAATCAAATTTATTCTTTATTGACTTGGTCTTTGTTGATGACTCTTTAACCTTTGAAAACTGCAAAAAATATGTGTGATACATCACATTGGTCTTCAAAGTCCTTATGGCCAAATCTTAGATGCAACCTTCTAAAATCATATTTCCTTGACTCTTTATTTTGGTCTTTGTTTCTACTTGTGAAAACCCAAAACTATTTTGTTGCTAGTAGACCTCAAAATCCTTGCATATAGTTATATTATTTATGGCATCAAGAAAAAAAATCCACTTTGGCATCAAGAAAAAAATATACTCTGGCATTGAGAAAAGTTGGTGTCAACCACCTCCCAGGAGCATAACCTACAAATAAACCTTTACATACGAGAGAAGCACTATGTTATTTCACCAGAGATGAAAATATATTCAAATGAGATGAGAAGTTAAATTACATAGTATACAAGCCTTTTAAAGGCATGAAATATATTATAGGTGAACAACTACCCAATATAGGAAAAAAACACCCAAATAATTTGCCTAAGTTAAACTTAATACTACACTAACACCCCCCCTTAAGTACAAACTTAGGGAGATTATTATGCAAAATGAAGACGCAATATGGGTCCTATTGTGCCCTTAACACACATGCCCCGTTCGGAACGGGGACCCTCTTTTTCTTTTGTCTTTCCAGGTCATTTTTGTTACTGCCTCATTTTGCGTGCCCCCCTTTTCGGTATCCTAGGTGGTCAACATACCTCCAAAGTATCATCTTAAGTTGACCATGCTTCTCCCCTTTAATTTTGTCAAGTTCTAGTGCCTTGCGGAGTCTCCTTGGTAGTTTGCCTCTACCAGCGGCCTTGGATTCTGTCGGGCCTACCCCACCGGGTTTCCCTGGCCGGGTTTCCTTCATGTGTTCGTCTTTCTGAATGGAAAAAGGCTTCCACCTTCCCGGGCCTTGGGACCTAGCTCCCTATTTTCCATCCGATGAAACTTGCAAAATTCCTTGGATGCTTTCAATCCCTCCAGACCTGACCCTCCGGACTTTCACTCTCGGAACTCCGTGCAGACTTCGCGGTTCCCGATGGAAAATCACTGATGGAACTCCGCCCTCCAGGCCCCAAGTTCCCCTTCACCACCGATGATTTCCAAACCGAATTTTGAAAATGGAAAATATCTAGCGGAACTCTACCCTCCGGGCCTCGAGATCCCTCAGGCTGTCGGTACACAAAATGAATTTCAAAAGGTTGCCACCTCACATCTTTCTAGCCCTCAGATCTTGGACCTCCCGCTGTCATCCACGAATTCAAAATCCACCAATCAAATGGTTTGTCATACTTGCATTTAATGAAGGCATTAATGGTGGTGGGAGTATAAATATCTTGCCCAACCTCTCATTTTCACTTGTTAGGATTGTAGAGGGAGATCAAAGTGCTTGCCAGAGAAGATTACTGCCTTTGTTAATAGTCACCATCGCACCCGTTGTCGTCACTTGTCGATCATTAGTGGATTTCACGCCTTGCCGCATCGGGTGTCCAAGGTAGGTTTACCGTTTTCCCTCCTAAGAGTTTTTCACTATTTTAAAGCCTAAAGTGATGAACAAACCAGGTTAAAATTACATTTAAATGATAGAACATAAGACAATGCACAAAACCCATGTGTTAGAATCTTTTGGAAACCTCCAGAGCGCCCCCTAAGATCGATCCAGAACTTAGCCCACGCGCGGCTGTTCTTCGCTAAGGGAATTCACATTGTCCAGGCCCCTGCCTCTCCATCGCCGACAAAACTTATAAAATTTAGCATCATTTTCTAAATGGCTGCACCATCTCCTAGGCCCAGCTCCCCGAGTTTCCACCAGCAGTTCACCGTCAAGCTTCACAAATTTTGAACTTTGAAATCGACCTCCATTTTGGCCTCCCAGGCCTGAGCCCCCATACTTTCGCATCCAGAACTCCCCAAGTCTTTTTCCATTCCAAAATGACTGGCGGACTCTGTCTGCCCAAGCCCCGGATCCTACCGTACAATTCGCCATCCTGCATTTGTCTCGAACCAACTGCCCATCATAAACCCAAGTCTCGGTCTGCGGACTTCCGTCCATGGACTTCAGTGGAGTCTTCGCCGTTCTGAATGGAAAACCTACAATGACCTCCCACATCCCAAGTGCTGACCTACCTTTTTCCGCGAAGCTTCCAAATCATTGAAACTTTCACGTCGTTGACCTCACTGGGCTCTGCCATCTGGGACTCCGTCCCATCTCCGTCGTTCCAAAAGGGAAAAGTGCATGCTCCTTTCCGGCCCCTAGACCCAGACCTCCTATTTCATGAATGAGAACTTGGCATGGAAATCTGACACCTAACCTGGTTGCCGGGTCCAGTCCGTCGGGCCGCTGCCACCAGACTTCCGTTTGACGATCGCCGTTCTGAATGGCGAAAGCATAATGGCTTCTTGGCCCCTTAGGCCCAAGCGTTTTTAAATTGTAAAGATACCGGCCACCCTTGGCACCATCGGGTCCCAGACCTCGTATTTCCATCCCCGGAATCCTGCTTCTACCCGACCATTTCAAACAGCCAACACTGGATGGCCTCCCAATCCTGTACCTCCAGATGCTCCCAAACTAATCCAAATGACATCAAATTTGAAATCCGATCTCGACCCACGTGCTCAAATTCAACCCTCTTCTAAACGAGCCTTTTGAATCATCAAAATTTGGTCAGGAGAAATCTCCCGGGTCGCTCTACCCCATTTTCCCTTCCAAAATAGCATTCCTGTTAGGAAAGTCTAGGCCTCCGGGCCTAGATTGTCCGAAATCCCTCAATTGAAGAACTAAGTCCATCTAGAAGTAAAAGTATGATTTTTATGAATGATAAATTTTCCAAAGTTGATTTCATCCACAGGATTATAGCAAACATAAAAGCTTTCATGATCAGTTGCGCTGACTATTCTTTTGCTTGTAGGATATATGGAATCGCGTGCAGGACCCTCGAGGGCAGCTGCAGAAAAGGATAGATAAAAGAAGTCAGGCAAGACTCCTCATGGAAAAGAGGACAAAGACCAAATGAAGTACCAGTTCCAAGGTGAACCTTTGCACTCGAAGGTTGCCACAAATTGGAAAGAAATCAAAGATACCAATATCGGCCACATCGATATTAATGAATTTAAACAAAGGGTTAGAGTCAACCCGACAACCAAGAATGCAAGGCTGATCAAGCAAAGTGGAATCGCAAAAGTTGTGGGCTTCCCCCCATCTCTCATTGCCCCTGAGCTAATCATGGCTTATCGGCAGGCCTATCAAATCGAGACAAGGACAATTGTTGATCGGGATGGGAACATTCTTGCTGACATGTCAGCTGAGGGAATCACAAAGAACTTCCACATTCCCACCTTCATCGAGATGGAGAAACCTACCATAGAGGAATACAAAGCACCATGGGATGACAACCCGACTGGCTACAAGAAGTTGATAAATCAACATTGGCTCAAAGAGAAATGGGGCAGCGCTACGAAGGTTCCTCGGGAACTCTTTCGCAGTGATTTTCATGAAGATTACCATGACTTAGTCACTATGCTGAGCAAAGTGATGGGTCTTCCTAGTACTGCCTTCTTTTAGGAGTAGATGGTGTACTTTGTTGAGTAGATCCTCCGCGGGAATCAAGACGTCACCACAAAATCCTCGTTCTACTGGGGAGGCATAATAAGCGACTGCTTCCATGAGCAGTTCATGAATGTGAAGAAAAGCTCCAGGTTCTACATGACCTCCTATTCGGCCTACTCTTTAGCAAACCAAAGACAGTACAATGGATTTTTTGTGGCACCTGATAAGGAGCAAGGTCAAAAATTGAAAGTCTATGACATGTACCCCTAGTTCCAATACCGAAATTTCAAGAACAAGTATTGCAGGGTAAACGATGCCTTCATTGGCCATATCATCAGGGTGATTGCAGGGGATTTTGAGAGAAAGGTCTTCCACAATGCTCAAGCCTTCTTGAAGCAGTATGCCTTCCTTTTTATTCAATATCCAAAGTTCACATACATTCACACACAGGGCTTCACGGAAAGGCCAAATAAGCTGCCTCGATACCCCAACGACCGGATCATCCTGTTGGAACTTTCTCGGTAGCTCCAACACATACAATTAGTGCTCACCGGCAAACACTTGGTAGGGATCTCCTATCCTTAACCTTCAGCCAAGGAATGTATAAATTACAAACTTCCCAGTGCGCTGGGAAGTTTGAGAAAGAAATGAATGATTATCATTTCCATCTACACACTGCTCGCCCACAGATGGACCCATATGGACATATAAGGAAGGAACTAAGGTCAGGGTTCGCTCATCTGCACCACATTGAAGACTTCTGGGTGGATTGTCAAGACAAGGAAGTGTGTGCAAGGCACTATATGCGGATGACTGTGTACTTCATAAGAAGGGTGCAACCATTTTCCATACTAGATTAAGTCGAAGAGGACGAAAGCACCATAATGGACCCTAGATATCCTGTAGTTGCCAACTTGCCACTACCAACAATAGACTGGGATGAATAGGAGGTCGATGACGTCGATATTATAACCAAGCCAATATTGGCCCGTACCAAGGAGTGGGTTGATGAATAGGTAGCCCGACTGAAAGAGCAAGGGGTGATCTTGACATATGAAGGACTCAAAAGCGAGCCAAGCACCACAAAGAAGGCCACTGCCACAACTTCGAAAGGTGGGACATCCAAGTCCCATCCAATCACAAGATCTAAGAAGAGGAAGGAAACAAAGATGGAGCAGTCTCCGAATCCCAATGTATACACAAGGAATGACCTAGGAGGCTCACCTTCCAAAAGGCTCAAGCAAATAGGGGGCACCACGGAGCAGCCCTTAGTCCAAGAGGAAGAAGCGAAAGGTACAAATCAATTAAAGCCTCTTTCTGCTCTCCCTGTTTTGACTACCCCATCATTTACCTCCTTAGCCATGGTCGCCACATCCCCACCGACAATGGACATCTCAGTCCATCTTTCCCCTTCACCTCCGATTGAACATGTAATAGTGATTGACTCTTCCTTCGCCGTAACTACTCCTCCTTCCTCCACTTCCATGTCACCTACCACATCACTCCCACTAGCTACAACAATGACACCAATACCCGCTCCCACCTTGCCTGAGGCCTTCTCAAGACACATGAAGAATCTCCCCTTTGAGCTCTCCTAGATCCTTATGGATCCCACCCTTAGCAGCCCTAGCGCAGGTCCTCGCTACTACTAAACCTTTGCAACCTCCGGTAGGACCACCAGCTATGGAAGCCACCATGTTAATCTCCAAGGAGTGGGAGAGATGGGAGCAAGAGGCCTCGAAGCCATTCAAAGAGGAAGCCAACGAATATCATGAGCACCTAGAGTATGAACACCAGATAATTGACTAGGTGGCTTACGAGGAGGAAGGAACAGGCTCTTCCGAGAGCAGGGATGAAGAGGAGGATGTCGATGGTAGGGTCATCGTGCAAACCTTCGATGGCGATCTTGAAGAAGAGATGGCCCGACAGCTAAAGGATGTTGAAGAAGAGGTAGGAAGGTCACCTCTTAAAGAAGAAGGATAGTAACAAGAAGATAGGGCAGGAGAAGACATGCCTGAGGGTGAGGCTCAAATTGCAACATATGACTCCACATATCCAAAGATTGAGGCCATCCACCAATTACCAAAAGCTACATGGGAAAAGGAGCTTGCATTCAAAAGGGACAATCATTGGCTAATGGACATGTGGAGGTGGGATTTTGACAACAAAAGGGAAAGGTTGGAGCAAATAATGGGCAAGGTGGATCCAAAAATTGAATGGATCAAGGAAATTAGGGCAGAATGCACTCGATATCTCAAGCTGATGACTGAGTATGACATGCCTACGATACAGATGGATCCTAAGAAGATAAAGCCTTACTTTTAGAATAAGATGGAGGATGGGATGTTCAATGAAATAACAGTGGAGTTCATGAGTTTTTTCACCTGTGCCTTTGACCAATCAAAGTTGTTTAGAGATTAGGGTGTAAAGTACGATGAAGACTAGAAGAAGCTTGAAGATAATGCAAAAGAATGGAGCTACCAGATGTTGTGGTACGAGATCATTGAGTTAGACAAGCTCCAACCAGTTATTCTAAAATTCATAGAATATACAACTTCGAAGAAAATAGGAGGACAACCCTGTTATTGATAAAGATCCCCCAAAAGAGTAGCTACAACAAAAGAGCAATCAACAAAAGACAAAATGCTACAGTGCTATCACTAGAGGACAAAATAGGGAATGAGACAAGAATGTAATTTTAAATTGTAATATATTTGGGGTAGGTGAAACCCTATTTTGTAATGAATCTTGGCCACACAATGAGAATTAATCTTGGCCATTCATTTAACCTTTTGGACACTATAAATAGGGGTCTCCTCTCATTTGCAAGGAGAGTTGAGTTATAAAGACATGTTGTTGAAATTTTAATGGAAATACATTGACTTGGTGCATTTTCTGATTTCTTCACATGTTTCATGGTTCAACCTCCATTATTAGATGCTCTACTTAGATTTATGTTGTTGTTCTAGTTAGTTGTATTCTTGCTTTGTTATATTTTAGAAATGTTGTTTTGTGGTTGTGAGAATTTATGTTGTGTAGATGCCTTCTTAGTCCATACTTTTTGTTGTTTACTATTGGTAGATAGCTATGTAAAGTTAGTCTGGGCTTAAATTCAAAGTTGCTCCACACTTTTATCATTGTTCATGCATGTATATGGTGAATGAAACGTAAAATATTTGTAGACCTTAGAAGATAGCACAAATTTCATGAGACTGTGAGATTTCTGGTTAAGTGAAATCTTGTTTTAAGGAAGTTGTCCATTACAGGAACTCCATGATTACTATTTGCAGTTGGTTGCAGGTCTAGGAACCCTCCATCTTCTCTTCTCTTTTCTTTTTTTTTTAGAAATATCCTATACCAAGGTTCATTGCACATTGTAAAGCCAAACTTGAAGAAACATCAAATTTTTGGACCGCTGTCCAAACCTACAGCAAAGTAAAACTTGACCTCCATCCCAAAAGCTTCAAATTTGAAGATCTACCTCGCATCCAGCTACGTTGTCCTATGATTACCAGCAAAATCACATCAAAATCAACTGAGGAGTTCCATGCAAGTCATGACCCGACACCCAAGAGACCTTGGGGAGATTTTTAGCAACTTGTCGTTGGAGATTTCCTTTCAAGAGAGGTAGTGCACCTGTGTACTACCTATGTTGAGAAAGTGTGCAAAAAACCCATCAACAGGTTTTGGCTATACAACCATGTTAGGTACCTATTTATCATGTAAAATGCAATCTCTCACAACAAGAGAAAATGATAAAATCCTTGTAGGAGAAAGCTCCTCTCCAAAAGAGAGAAAAAATGAAAATAAGATGAATGGATGGAGGACTCAATAACACCCCACAAGGACTACATACATCATGTATATACAATCAATGACCCCCCCATAAGATGGAAAGAGAGAGACTATATAGCCCCCCCACAATGTGTAATCACCTGCAAAAAATGGTAAGTGCTTGAAGACAAAACATGATCTAATGTCGACAAACAACTTGTCTCCCTTTTGGAAGAAACAAAACCAAATAAAAATGCAAGAATGATTCCCATTCTGGATAGGAATGAGCAAGTGAAATCCAAATGTAGAATGATAATGTATTTGAAGTCTTCTCACATGTATTTCCAAGACCTTGGAAGATGATTCCATGAACTAATTAGGAACTTGCCCAATCACAATAGGAGGTGACAAACAAGGTACCAATAAAAACTAATTTTTAACATTCTCCAAAGATAGAGATGGAGTGACAACAGTTGTACCACAACTATCATCAAATAGGAAAATTAATCCTTTAAATGTGTCTTCCAAGTTTTGAAATGTGAGATTCCATGAACAATGAACCAATGTATGACAAATATGAATCCCGATTAGGAATACAATGAGAATCCTATTGCTCAAGAATTGGAAGTACTTAATGAAGGTGGATCAACTATCTCTGAAAAAGAATCAGTAACCTCTAAAGCAACTCCAACCTCATCTAAAGTATAAAAAACCTCCAAAGGATCACAAGCATTGTTTATCTTCTCTAAATAATAAAGAGGAACACTAGTATTGGAAAGACGATCATTGAGAGATGGAAGAGTATCATGATCTCCATATGATTCTCAAATGTAAGTCCAAAGAGGATAAGGGCACTCAAAATGAAGTGAATCCAAAAGGTCATGATCATTTATGTGCTCATAAATAACTCTAAAGACTTGAGCCATATATACTTTCCAAATCATATACCCAACACGCGTGTGATGTAGGAGCATATAGGGCATAGAAGTGATCTTGCATCGACTTGCGTCATTCCACTCAATAAGGGTTGAGTTCAAGCTTGCAAATAAATCAATGTGAGGGAGGAACTAATTTCATCATTTGATGTTGGTCAACATTCTCATCACTGAGACAGAGAATTCGTTGGGACCGTGTTTCAATTCCCATCGACATACTGATGGTGGGTTGATCATGTTTTATCGACAAGACTTTGTTCTATTGGTGAGACATTCCTTTAGGTCCCAGTGACATATCGATGGTGTTGGTAGTGGTAGTAAATGGAGTTCATCAATGTGAGGTTCTCTTGTCAGTGAGATGACATTATTTTTCCCATCAATGGAGCGATGGAGTTATATCAGCGGGAGTCCAACATTTCGGCAAGATGACATTCTTTGTCCCTCTAACAGGGCAACAAGACACGCATCGAGGTGACTCCAAGTTATCAGTGGGAGATGTTGATGAGTCTCTCTAATGATCTAACAAATAGGTAATATCTGCATGCATCAAGGAGAGACTTTCATTTCGGCAAGACTCAATGTTGAGTCCCTTCGATACAATGATAAGGAGACAGTGACAAAGGGTTGATTGAATGATGAGTTGGCAGAATGAATGAACCCAGTGGTGATACATGGCATGATAGAATTCGTCGATTCACATCATTGTTGCTAATTGACTAGGTCAAATGAATTTATGGGAATGCAACAAATGATTGGAAAATGACTCACTAGTGAGAACGAATACGGATGCAGTCACTGAGAATGATGTAACCACCAACTAGACCTTCACGATCATTGGATGAAAATGGTACTACAACAAGGATAAACTTTATGATACTAGGCTGACATGTAGGAAGGGAATGCTATTTAGTGATAGTGAGATAACCAGAGATAGGAGTGTGTGGAGGTGGTAGAGTAGCTTGAAGATGATGGTGGAGTATAGAATAAATTAGATCTCTTGTTGGTGAGTAAAGAGCTGAGAGAAAAAAGCTCAAATCTGTAATTTGGCAGACAATTGTAGTGAGATGGCCCATGCAATGGCATTGTAATTCTGTAATGTAATTTGCATTAATAAAATAAGTTTTTGCTTCATTTTTTTGTGCAAACATGTGTTGTTGCTATGAGTTTGAGCTTGAAAGGGGTAGAGTTGAGAGTTTACCCTTCATCAGTGGTATTAGAGCAGGAGTTCCTAAGTCTATAATATAGTGTCGAATGTGAGGCAGTTGTAGTAGGACCTATGAGTGTGGGTTGAATCCAAAAGACCTATGGGTGATGAGTTGAGAAGAGTTGTGGAAATAATGTTTGTTGCAGGCATGAAAGAGGGTCTATAACTGCTACCCTCCAACAAGGATAAAGCTAGGTAGAAGGTGTAGAGTTTCTCCACTAAGAGAACGTGGGTAGAGGAAGCATCTTCCAGAGCCTTTGTTGGGTAGAGTATGGTTGTGTGAATGGGATATTTCTTGCAGTTGAACAGATCGCCGAATGTGAGGCATTTCACATATGCAAACCCTAAGGGTTTGAAGCTTTATTAGAGCATTGAGAGTGTGTTGATAACATTTGAAGGTGTTGAAGATTTGTAAATAGATCACCGAACTAGAGGGAGTTTACATTTGTGTGACCTAAAGGTTGAATATTTATGTTGATTACAACTTTGAGAGGATTGGAAAATGGAAAAGAGAAAGGGAATTATCATTAGATGCATTCTAAGGATTCCTAAACTAGAGGAAATCAAAAGGAGATTTCAAGAAAGAGAAATAAGAGAGATGCAGTAGGAACTAAATGATTTGAAGGACAAGATAAGAGGATGGAAATAAAAGAAGACAAGAGCTAAAGGTGGTGTTTGTCCTTCTAATGATGTTTTTACTGCAAGAAATAAAGAGGATGCAGTAGAGTGTCATGTATATGACACTGAGGAAGAGGATGTGTAGGTTGAGGAACCAGAACCTAAAATTGAAGGATGTTTATTAGCATACATGAAGGTTGAAGATGCATAGGTTGTAGCAACAACAAAAGAGTTGACTGTGATGAAGAACACTGAATAAGAGGACATTGAAGTTAAATCATTAAAAGGGGATGAATAACTTACATTTTCAATAAGGATGAGAGGAACATTAGATTTCGATGAGGTGAGCACCAAATCTGATTTGTGTTTGAGTGATGTGATGAATGATAGCAATGAAATAACTGTAGTAGTTAAGGATGTTGTAGTTAAAACAAAGTATGTAGTGATGTATGAGGATCTAGTGTTCAATGGAGAACAAGTGATGAAGACCAAGAACTTCTTGAGGAAGAGATCGTAGAGATAGAAAGATTGTTCAATGCAACAACAAATACAATGGAATTCAATAGTGGAAAAAAAGATGTTGTAATAGAAGAAGTCACTGAGGATAGAAAGGATGAAGATCTAGAGGTGGTAGCAACCACTGAAGAATGGAAAGAGATAGAGATTTGTGAAGAAGAAGAAACCCAAGTGGCAATAGTTGAAGAAAAGAGTGATAATGAAGGAAGAAATGTAGTAGTGAAGGTTGAAACATAAGGTGATAAGGTTCATCCATAATTTGGTGAATGTCCCAATGAGAATTAGTAAGTAGTAGTGGGAAAGACCATTGTAGCAATAAAGAAACTT
This sequence comes from Sequoia sempervirens, assembly GCA_007258455.2. Classification (NCBI taxonomy): domain Eukaryota; kingdom Viridiplantae; phylum Streptophyta; class Pinopsida; order Cupressales; family Cupressaceae; genus Sequoia; species Sequoia sempervirens. Next base: position 164,110,131 of record VDFB02026320.1, on the reverse strand, counting down.
GAGGGCATTGGAATCAAGGAATAGGGGGTGAAGTGTGTAACCACAGTATGTCCTTCTAGGGGAATAAAAATAGTGACATATCATGATAAAGACAAGGTTGAAGTTGCAACAGAGGAGAAGACTCGGGTAGGTCTTGATCTTGATGAATATTGTTACAAATAATGTGAGAATGATGAAGTTGCAAAAGTGTGACTTGCACCTAGGATAGGTATAGTGAAGATCTCAATGGAGAAGAGAGAGGTAACATTTGATTTCTATAATAGTTTTGAGTATGATAACAGTAAGGAAGAAGGAGATATTGTATCAGTGAGTGTTTTTGCAGTTGAAGGTACTACCACTGAAAATAAGGAAGGAACTAAAGGGAAGAATGTTGGGATGATTGGTGATCTCCCTTGGAATTAGTGGATGACTTCTTATGTGATAAGGGAATTGGAGTGATTGTTAATTTGTTACAAAAATAAAAGGATGATTCCTTTGATTACACAACTAATGTTGGTGTGAATGCAGATGAGGAAATGATTGTAGCTAGCAAATGTCTTTTAGAAGGCATACAAAGAGAGGATTATAGCGCCATTCCCAAGGGTGAAGATGAACAAGTGGATGTATTGTTACTAGTGAAAGGGGTAATGCATAATGTTTAGATGGATAAGGTAATGAATGCATATGAGATGGTTTAGAATGATTGGTATTCAAAGAAGGATTTGCATGATGTTGCAGAGTTAAGTGCAAATACAAATTGGTGGAGGTGGATGGATTGTGGTGGGATGAATACCACAAGGTTAGAGGTGAATGAGAGATGCATTTGGAGGAGGTGGTTGGGTTCTGGTGGAGTTGATTCCACATCCAAGAGGTTGAGTACAAACAAGATTAATGACTACCAAGTGGTTTCAGCAGTAATAGAGAATAAGGTAATGTATGAGTCATGTTATTCCTTTGAAGAAGAAATTGATGATTATGGATTTTTATAATTTTATAATGAATACTAGTGGGAGATGAATTCTATGATTTAAAGAGGGAGAAAGGGAGGTTCAGAAAGAAATATGGCAGAGACATCAAGTTATAGGGATAGTTGAGAAAGAAGGTGTAGGTGAACAAGGCAACAAGATAGATTTTGAATGAGCATCAAATCCACAAATGTTTATGAAACATTTCTTTCCTACCCCGAGTGTCTAATGTAGGAGCATCCAGGGCATAGAAGCGATCTTGCATCGACCTATGTTATTCCACTCAATAAGGGTTGATTTCGGGCTTGCAGAGCAATCAACGTGAGGGAGGAACTAATTTTTTCATTCAGTGTTGGTCAACATACTCATCGGCAAGACAAAGAGAATTCTTTGGGACCTTGTTTCAAGTCCCATCGACATACTGATGGTGGGTTGATCATGTTCTATTGACAAGACTTTGTTCTATCAATGAGACGTTCCTTCGGGTCCCAACAACATATTGATGGTGTTGGCAATGGTAGTAAATGGAGTTCATCAATGTGAGGTTCTCTCGTCAACGGGATGAAATTCTTTGTCACACCGATGGAGTGATGGAGTTATATTGGTGAGAGTCCAACATTTTGACAGGATGACATTCTTTGTCCCTCTAATAGGGTGACAAGACATGCATTGGGGTGACTCCAAGTTATCAGTGGGAGATGTTGGAGAGTCTCTTCGATGGCTTGATAAAGAGGTGACACTTGCACGTATAGAGACCTTCATTTTGGCAAGACTTAATGATGAGACCCTCTAATACAATGATACAGAGGTAGTGACGAAGGGTTGACTGAACGATGAGTTGGAAAAATGAATGAACATAGTTGCAACACATAGCATGATAGCATTCAGTGATTCACATCATTGTTGATAATCGACTAGGTCAAATGAATTTACGGGCATGCAACGAATGATTATAAAATGAGTTACTATCGAGAACAAATAAGAATGTAGTCACTGAGAATGATGTAACTACCCACTAGACCTTGATGATCATTGGATGAATATGGTACTACGACAAGGATAATCTTTATGAGACTAGGTCGACATGTAGGAAGGGAAGGTTGTATAGTGACAATGAGATAGCCAGAGACATGAGTGTGTATGGAGTTGGTAGAGTAGCTTGAAGATGATGATGGAGCAAAGAAAAAAGTAGATATCCTATTGGTGAGTGTAGAGCTGAGAGTGAAAAGCTCAAATCTACAATTTGGCAGACAATTGTAGTGAGATAGCCCATGCGATGGCATTCTAATTCTGTAATATTATTTCCATTAATAAAAGAAAGTGTTTGCTTCATTTTGTTGTGCAAACCTATGTTGTTGCTATAAGTTTGAGCTTGAAAGGGGTAGAGTTGAGATTTTCCCCTTCATCAATGTGTTTGGAATAGAAAATTTATTATACAAGTATGGCAATAGATTAAGCTCACTAAGATGAGTGAGAATAAAATCACTCCATTTCCCATAGTTCCCTTTCTCCAAAGAAACAATTATAACTGATGATTCTTCAAAATTTTCAAAAGATAGTTATAAAAATCTAATTTGTTGCAAAAATTGGTGGGGTGCATTGCTTGATCTCCATGCCAACACCAAGCAAACTCCATTGACCAATATAACCTCTTCACAATCTGTCATAATTCCTCACACCAACCAAAGACAATGCAAATCTATTTAAATAGAAAAATGATACCCCACGCTACTAATGTGGATTAAATTTTCTCAACCAAGTTAAAAAACTAGTGAAATTTTTCATGTTGAGAAAAAAGGAAATCCTAAGATCTTTGCCTAGCTTGAGAAATCACACCCTCAGGAATAGATCTCAGGCAAGACATTCCCAAATTACATAGCCTGAAGTTAAAAATTATGCCTCTTCCTGCAAGTTGAGTTGATCCCTCTAGATCATGCCTCAATTGATTTTTCCTTATCCATGGTTCACTCTCCCAAAACATGCTCTTACAAATAAATCATGGAGGAGCTTTCAAAATAGAGGAGAATACCACCAAAAGGGGTGATTCATAGCCTATATAAAGGATACAAACACCAAAAAGGAGGAGAAAAGTGCCAACACAAGTGGACTAATGTGCTTTCCTAACTCCAATTTATGATTACCTTCAATCGATGGTGAATCACAATGCAACTCCTTGATAAAAATCACAGCACATGTCAGCAAATAAATAAGCACCACAACAAGGAAAATAACACCAGAACAAGATCGAAACAAAGGATTGTAAATGTAACTTGTGACATTGGAAGAAAATCACACCCAAAAAATAGAATATCATGCCCCTTAATGAGATTCGCGACCTCCACAAGGATAATGACTTGCAAACAAATGCATGCCTTCAAAAAAAATTGAAATGGTGGGATCACTTTTAAATCATGCCCCTTCGTTGCAAGGATCTCCACAAGTTTAAATGTTGCCTCCAAATGAGGAATCACTCCCTCTCATGGATGATTCATGGTCTGTACAAAAGAAAATCCAAACAAATCATGATGGCCTTCAAACACTGGTCGTAGCCTTACCAATTTCTCACATGGCAGGAAAAAATGAAACCAATCTTTCTCCAATCACAAACAATAGGAAAATAACGCTAAAAAATAATGCCTCCAATCACCAGCAATAGGAAAATGAAGAATAATCATAAATAAGGAAATTTTGAAATTTTAAAAATTTCAAATGCCAAAAAAAAATCAACAAATAAATGATCTCAAAACAACTCAGATGAAAACTCTTAATAGCAGAAGAAGGCACAGGTGGAAGGCTTGGATACCATGTTGGTGTCAACCACCTCCCAGGAGCACAACTTGCAAATAAATATTCATAGAGAAGAGAAGCACTATGCTATTTCAGCAGAGATGAAAATATATTTAGATGAGATGAGATGATAAATTACATAGTATACAATCCTTTGAAAGGCATGAAATATGTGATAGGTGGACAACTACCTGATCCACAAAAAACCACCCAGATAATTTTCCTTAGTTAAAATTAATACTACACTAACAAAGGATCTACTTTCAACATTGGAAAAAACATCCTCTTTAAACACTGGGAAAAATATCCACTTTTGACGTCGAGATTGGGTTCTACCTTCCACAACCCTTGAAATTCTTTGCATCGACAAATCATTGCACCAAATGGATTACCTTGCATTTAAGCATATAGTTTTTTTTCAATGAAAGTAAAACATTATTAATTCAATAACCTTTCCACATCCTTAAGTCAATAATTTTCATTAATTTATCTTGAATCAAGCATTTGGTTTGCTTAATTATTGCGATTACTAACTTTTTTCAGGATTTTTGATCGTTAAAGGAACTTTCAGGATTTTTATAGTTAAGCAAGGAAAAAAAATCTCTGACCATTTGATCCCATAAATAAACAAATATCTAGCAATCTCACCCTTATTGCAAGTATTTATTATTTACCCTTTACCCCTTAGTTAATTCTTTTATTGTAGGAAAACTATTTGTTACCATACCCAAAACTTAAAATAAAGAAATTATTATTAAATACCCGATTCCATAATACCCAAAATCCCTGCTTTGTATTATTTCCAATTTAATTCATTTTCAAGTCCATTTTAGGCTGATAGAAATATGTGATAACACCAAATCCCACCCATACTTACAAGTTTTTGTAAAATATTTGTAGGCCACATGATGGTTACAGGATAAGATGGCTTACTAGATATGGAATTCAAAGATGTAACTTCTGGTTCCATAAGACCTTATTTTCCTAAAAGACACAACTTTAAATTTTGACCATTTTAACCACCTCCAATGGTGAACTTACCATAACTTTGAGCTTTCCAACCTAGCTAACTTAGTATGGCATAAGTTATGCCATGCTAAAAAAATTGGTCCCCATGATTTTTTAAATGCAATGGGGTGGTTTGTGAGACCACACAACACCTCCAACACTTTTGACAAACCTAGGACAAATACAAAAGGATTTATTAGGGCATTCAGAATAAAAAATTGTTTCCAACATTGAAGGTATCCATAGAAAATGACCACCATGAATCACTTACTTCATCATTAGAAGAAATGATTAAGTTGACTTAATGACGAGTTAAATCCATCAACAAAATACTCCTAGAGATTCATGTAACCAATTTTATGTGACAAAGATATCCTACACTAAAATGAAATAGAAAGAGGTAAAAAATTCCAATTTTTTTTGTGTTTTTCTTACAATCCCATAATCAATACACCCATTGTTATGAATTCAAAAATATTCTATATCTATTGGAACAATCATAATGATATTAAAAAAAAAATTGTGATAAGTTGTGGATGGTCTTTTATCAACCTCCTTCTAACAACCATGAGGTACCCATATATTTTTGAGAAAAAATTATTATCAGTTTAACCTTCACAAAATTCATATTATTTTGACATAAGGGAGTTTTAGACTAGAGGTGGAGACTTTTCTCAAGATAGATTGGAAGATCATCAAGTAGCAAACTATCAATGAAGACTGCTAGCACAAAAATCTTTGCATCATATGATAGTATCATTATTCATTAAGGAAACTATCAAGGTGTGGACTATAAAGTGATTACTTGCATCATGAACACCCTTTTATAACATGCTACATTTATTTTCAAGTCACATGGTTCAAAAAATGATTATGTAGTAAGACCATCTATTTTTAGTGCTTCTACTTCCCATTTATGCTATAAATGTTATCATTTATCCTTTGAAGGAGAGTATGATCCAAATAGTGCAAAGGATGTTTCCTCCCATCAGTTCACTCATTTTCATTGTATATGTATTGGAATCTTAGAGTTTGATTAAGCAACATAGGTGAACCAAATAATATAGTGATCACTAATGAGCTAGTATGTGATTTCTTTCGTGGTCATGTAGAGGTATTTTAATATGAATTTATAAAATATTTATTTTACATTTTATACTTAAAATTTCAACATATAAATTAATTTTTTAATTGTAAATTTTAATTAAAAATAGGTATTTATCATCTATTTTAGGGTCTAATCTCACAAGGTGGTATGCCATCGATCATTTCCCTAGAAATTTTAATAGTCCCATCTATGTCCAAGGTAAAATTCTAGTATATCATAATTGTTGGGAATTTTTTACAAAAATCAATCTTAAATCCAATTAAAATTGATGAGATCCAAGGCTTAAACCATAACAATACAAAAAAATGTGATTACATGCAAATATGAAAAATGCGTTGCCTTAATATAGAAACTATTGAGATATTCATCTTCTTTGTCATGCAAAAATCAACCATTTTAACATGCTTAATAAACCTATCTTAGATAGACATAAAAATCAATAAAATGAAAATTACTTCACCATAAGATAGAAGAAACAAAGAATGACACAAATTATCAACACAAGAAGAACATATCACAACATAGGATTTAGATGGAGAAACCCTTCTCGGAAAAAATCCAACAATAAGAGAGATAAAGAATGTATTATATTCAATAGGAAGATTACGATAAATTCACTTTCATCACTCTTTTTGTGTCTTTAATCTAATAGCACTTCATTACCTACAAACAATGACACAAATCTACTAACCCAAGGCACCAATTTATAGAAGAGCTAGTGTGAGAAAACCATTGTATATTATCAAAACAAGAGGTAAAATCCACCTCCAAAACCATACATGCCCTTAGTGGAGATCTTATAAACTTAGCAAAAAATATTAAATCTCTTTATGGCCTTCACATGGGAACCCGACACATAACCAAGAAAAAAAGGTCAAACCTAAGTGCTCAATTACTCCTAATGAATCTGATGGCTAATATGCATACCATGCAAACTTGGCCCCATAGCTCTAGGAGACATGCGAATGTCATATGTCGGAATACACAGACATGCAAGTCCACCTATACCCCACTCCTAAAGTGGATTCCAAAATGGAATATTCCTCCATTATACTTTATCCCCATCACCACTAATTATGTACATTCCATATGAGTGTAATTATAACATGTAAATTATTACAAATACATATTTTCTCCACCATGTCCCTAGGCATCCAAGTACACATTTCAAGGAACATGGAGACACATGAAAATGACTTAGGATTGCAAGGTAAATATCACTTTATCCTAATATTTTCCCACTTGATATTATAGATTTTAATTACAAGCATATAGAAATATAAATAATAATCAACTAGTAATCAAGTCTCATGGCCTTCTTGCACCAACAAGGGAAAGACATCCCTAAGCTTCACATGTTTCACTTTATTCTTCATTTTTTTTATGTTCTCCAACAATATACTTGCAATATAAACTAAGGTAACCACCATCAAGCAATGAATCCCCACATCCTTCAAAATTCCACCTATGGAAGAAAGGTAGGAGCATGCCAAGGTGAAGTATACCAACAATCACTAATTTTTTCACCAATTTGTACATGAACACAAGTATTAAGTTCAAATGATAAAAAAGGATCTAGGTAGTTTCCTAACTCATACTAATTTGGAATAGAAACCAAAAAAAGTTGTTATCCCATCTAATCTAACCATACCTCAAAAGTAGGGTAAATAAGCCATCATAGAAAAAAATCATATCATCAATATCAACCCAAAATTAAAATTAAGTCTCTTTGTATTCATCCTCCTCTATTCAAATTCAATATACCAATGCACAAGATGACCAAAAAAAAGGCCACTTAATTGAATATAGAACAACACTACAAATACCTATGGATTTAGATAATCCACATTTGAGTCATCCTATTACAAGAAAATGGGTAGCTAATCTACAACTTGTATAACTCATAGATCCCAAATCATCGTAATAAGAAAGCTCATCATCACAATAGTAATCAACAAACCAAGATATTAAAGAGGATAATTTTAGACATATATATCTAGAAACTCCCATTGCATGAGTAATATCAAATCTAAAAATAGATCAAGGAATACCAATTATACCTATAGTATTTCACATAGAGGATATAGCTTACTCCTTTATTACATAGTGTTAAGGAAATATACAATGATATGCAAAACCTGCAAACAAATATTTTGCAATACATCTCTTACCACTAGCCTCCATAACTCTCCCAAGTTCTTCACACTTAGTAGAAGAAGGAGAACAAGAAAATTCCATGTTGTCACCAAAAAAAAATGAACAAAAGGTGACCACAAACATAGTGATCACCATGACTCCAACCAAAACTCAAATTAAATATCATGTGAATATAAACATCAAGAAGAAGAACAAGACCAACAAGAGAACCTACAAATCAAACCATATCCTTGTTCCATAGTAACATATACCAAGCTATTCAAAGTAGGATCTCCTTCACCATTCCAAAAATAAAAGGATTATTTATTGTATCATTTGATTGAGGTTGCACATTCATAACGATTTATGCCTTTTTGGATCAATATCTCTCTTTGGCTCCCATAGAAATTCTATTTTTTTAATCTATTTTTATGATAGTTTTATGATTTCAAGTGATATTTGGGAGCTATAGGGTTGAGGAATAAAATACAAAGAATTTTTTACTTTTTTGACATCAAAATATTTTAGGATTTGTGTTTGATTAAGTTGACTTTTGAAAGCTTTGATGTTTGGATGCATGGATGAGTTTGGGTTCAAGATTGGAGATAAACAATTTGGATGGTTATGGATTTGAATGGATTACTATAAGGCCTAGAACCTTTGAATTTATTTGATTTTATAGTTTCTATTTATTTGATCTAGATGAATTGATGATGGATGTAATGAGATTTTGGATGTTGAGAGAGTTAAATTAGGATTATCTAGAGTTTTATATTGTATTTGATTTGACTTGGATTAACTATGATTCAGGGTTTGGGATGATTTAGATGAGATTGGAGTTGAGGTTTTTTTTGGATGATAGATTAGAGATAAATAAATTTTTGAATTAGGATGATGATTTTATTGGGTATTGATTGGGTTGATCTCTATACTTAAAATAGGCTAATTTCTTAAGCAATATTTTTTGGGGGTTGGATTTATTGGATAATGATTGATTTGTTAAGTTGTTATACTTAAGATAGGCTAGGTTATTAAGCAATATTGATTATGATTGAATTTTGGATTACTATACTTAAGATATGATAAGTTCTTAAGTATGCATGAATTTGGCAATGTTGGTTAGGTTTAAGGTCTTGATTTTGATTATGGGTTTGACTTGGGTAGGTATGAATTGGTTTGATTCAGTATTTTGGAGGATGATTATATTATAATTTGGAATTTGTATTAGGATTTAGAGTTGCTATTTCTAAATGGTTGGATTGTGAACAAGGTGGGTGAATGCATTATGATTTTAGGGTTTAACTGTGATGATAGTTTCAACCTTTGGTTTGTAAGAGGATTTTTAGATTTTGGTCTTTTCAAACGTTGAATTTTTTATTTTTGATACTTGAGGGTTGTAAATATTTGATGTTTTTAGATTTAAAGTGTGTTAATGAGAATTTTCACAAAAAAAGACACATCATCCACATGAAAATCTCAATTTAAATTCAAGTGGAAGTGTACATAATTTTTATCCCATCATTAATATCTTGTTTAGTTATATAATATAATGGTAATGAGAAGATAATAACTATTTTTATTCACTCAAGATCACCAAAAGGTGTGAAAAAAGAATATACTTATCCTACAAAATATTTTTTTAGGATATGTGGTGAGTAACTTCCAAACACTAATTGATAATTGGTGTATCAGTACTACAAATAATCAAAGGTCTCATATAAGAGGAACAAGCTACTAGGTGGTATCCTCTAAATAACCAAGGGTATGTGAGGATAATATTAAAGAACATGAGTTCCACCTAAAATTGTGTGGTTGGGGTCAAATTCCTTCCCACTTATACTTGTTCCCTCAAGTCCCTCAAGTCAAAAAAATTCTATGCCAAACATGATATGCTTCCTTAGAAGAAATTCTTTTAATTTTCACAACAATTACTATACCACACCAAAACGTGTGGGTTCATGTCATCTCCATTAGTGATTGAATATAAGGGTATTCCCACTAATAGGAAATAAAATTAAGTGATTTGTATTCCCAAGATCACCTTAAAGTGCAAGGGAAGAGATTACACACCTTTTTGATTTTTTATCTCTAAGCTTATCTTTTGATGTGAGGAGAGATCATATATACTTAAAATTTCTCACAAAAAATTATAGATGTTTTTGTTAACCTCAACATAATTTTTTTTTACTAGATTAGGGATAAAAATCAGATCCTTGGACAAGTTGAGCTGCACAAAAATAGGTTGTTTTTTAAGGTATCTTGGACTAGAGAAATAAAAAATATAGGGTTAGCATCAACAAGATTTAAATAATGATTAGCTAAATGCATCAAACTTAAGAAAATGATAAGAACCTACAAATAGAAGGGTTAGTCTAAAAAATAATTAGATATGCATAAAAATACACTATAGATCCAAAACCTTGTACAAATAGATTAGCAAAAAATCTAAAATCCTACAAAAAAATAAGGAATCATGTTAGGGTTATCGGGTCAATGGGCATCTAAAATTCCAATAGACATATGGAAAGAAAAGAAACATGCTCTAAATTAGGAAAAAATATGTTTGAAATAGAGTTGGACTCTTTAAACCATTGATCTAGAATGAAAAGCTACACATTGGAGTTACAAAAAACTCTTAAAATGGAAATGGTTCCCACTAAGCATGCTATAATATGTACATGTAAATGTGAAGCACATATAGAGGATTAAAAATATTAAATATAAACCATATTCTACATATCAATATAAAATCAAGATTAATTTTAAGGACTTGCATACAAGGATGAAACTGAATAAGACATCCCTCACCCAAAATCTCCTTGTTGCACTAATGGTGGTCATGCTCAAAGTGGATTAGTGTGTAAGATATTGTTGTGGTTGATCACTTAGACAACATGACCTTGAATTCTAAGAACCTCTCCCTCTTTATCTCATATGATGTTCTCTTTTTGTATTTGTATTATGGAGGATTAATGGATGAGATTGATTTATATAGTTAATGACTAGGGATAAATAAGAGGGTTGTATGCATGAGAAACCTCCAAGAGTCACCCTATGATTAGTAGACATGAAAAGGTCCATGATGCAAGGATTTGGATGATAGAGATTTTAAATTTTTAATGGATGAGAGGGCTTTACGGAGTCTTGTGCATGCATTGAGCCATGTGCAATGCTAACTTGGCTAATGATGGTTAGGATTGTGCAGGTTATTAATTATTTAACTTATTAATTTTTAGAAAACTAATTATTTGAGGGGGAATTAGATAATTAAATAAATAATTTATAATTATTTAATTTCTAGAAGATTGTGATATGAGTGATGAACTTAAATAAATTTTGAAATTTTTAATTAAGAATAGACTATAGAGGAAAATGATGATATTATTTTGTTAATTAAATAAACCATTAAAACTTATTTAATTATAGGAATATGAATGGATTGGTTAATTAAATGATTGGTTTTATTTAATTAAATATAAAAAGGGATATATATAGGATGAATCAAGTGATGTTAGGATATGGTCAAATTTGATGTTATTGATAATGTATATCATTAAATGTTTTTTCTTTACTTTGATTTGATATTTTATGGGTAGGATCCCCCTCAAAAGAATGATAAAATACTTGGTCAACATGGTGATGAGAGCCACAACCCGAGGCTTAAAAAAGAACACAATAGATGCAATAACATAATTATTATTTCTTTTTTTGGCAATATGTTCTCGTTACAAAGAAATTACATTCTAGAGGAGAAAATCCTCACAAGCTGCAATACATGCAAATTCTATTGTTTCTAAAAAGAAATTCCCCTTTTCCCAATACAATTTTCTCTTTTCCAATCCCCTTCCTAATTTCCAAAATGAGTCCTAAATAGCCTTTTTCTGGCTTGGAGCCAAAAATACAATTGGAATTTTGAATGAAGGTAGTTGGGCATCAAAACTTGAAATTTGAAATTTAGAAATTGAGTTCTAATTCAAAAATTGGCAATTTTCAAAAAATTTACCAACTTCTAGAAGCCATAACTTTTGATCCAAGACTCTATTTGACACATCGTTTGAACCGATGGAAAGGTATCAAAGTGTAGAACGTGCTTAGAACCCACTCCATTGGTTCTGATGACTTTTGGGCCCATACGGGACCATTTAGTGCCTCAAACCAGACTTGGAAGAGTTTTTAGGGCAATTTTAGGAAACTAAAACTCAAATATATTTCAAACTGAGAATGATCTTGGCTTGATTCTTTTCCAAAGTATCTATTTTTTTGTCCTAAATCTTCCCATAAATTTCTGCCTCCTCACGCCTTCAAATTCATACCTACTAAAAATATTAGCTTGACTAAAAAAGAAAAAAAGTAGTTTTGAAAGTTGGGGATTCTTATTAGACAAAAAGGGTATCAAGAAATGCAAAAAAATCTACCAAAAAACTAACAAAAAGGAAAAATATTTTTGGGTGATGCAGGATTACCCTTACACCACTAGATGCTCCTACATCACATGCCCTATAATTTTCATGGAAAAAAGGTGGAACCAAGTTGGTCATAATAGATGCACTCATTGTGTCATTTATATCAACCTCCTAAACACCTATTATCAGTGTCAATCCTCAAAACACAAGATTTTGGATCACCCTCTAGCTCCCTTGCATCCAAAGGCCTCTACACAACCCTCTTATATGTCACCACATCCTATAAAAGAAGAGAAACATTATTCTATTGTGGTTAGTAACAAAGCCAAGAACTCTAGTAACAACAAGTATTCTCCTTTTCCTTTTAATTTTGGGAACTAGAATTTAAAAAATATTTCAAAACCTCCAAACTTAGGTAAAGCTATTATTTCCTCCCCTATGGGGACTTTTGGTGAGGTGAAATTTTCTCAAAATCCACTCACAACATCAACCTTATATTAGCCTACCATCACTAGTACCCAACATGCTAACCTTCTCATACTAGGTAGAGGTCTCATAGTTTTCCAAGGTGACTAGAGGAAGGAGAATTTATGCCAATAAAATGATATAATTATACACCTCTTGATGAGATAACTAATAGGTATATTCCTCTTAAAAATCATTTTTTAATTGTATTTCTTGGAATGTTCAAGGTTTGATGGAACTACCACAAAAATATTTCATTTGTGATGTTCATCTACAATTCTTAGGTTTAGATGTTATATATTTACAAGAGGTTTATTTTATTTTATTTTCTTTCTATGTTGTATTATTTGGCTTTCTAGTTATTTTTATTACTCATCATGAATAATATTAGGGTGATGCTCTTACCTTTCTATCTCCTAAATGGAATCAACACTTAGTTGAATAGGATTGTGATCCCATCATTTGGGAATTATGGGATCTTTTATATATCATTAGTCATTATTTTGTTGTTATTAATATATTCTTTGAATGATATTTTTGAGACATAGATTTGAATTTGAACTTGGGTTGTGTGCATAGATTTCGATGTGATTAAAATGACCTATATCATAAATGTGTTCCCTTGTATATGCACTAGATAACTTGTGAAAGAGAAGGTTAGTTTCTAATTTGGATGAAATTGGGGCTATTTGATCCCAATATTGGATACCAAAATTATCATATGATGTGGTCACTTGGATTAATCTAAGAGAAAACCTTGATAGATCATTGAATCATATAGATTGTGATGTGATATCAACTCTATCCTTTTTATTTTTCTAGTTGTTATTCCTTGTTAGTGGAGCCTTTGTAAAGCATGGGCCATTTTATACCACTTTCCAATATAATTTTTTGTTTATCGGAAAGTTGCTAAGCCCAAGATCATGTCATGTCTCAAATTCAGAACCACATGCCATGCATGGGTATAGTTGGATTTCTTAGTTGAATGATTTCATAACTTGTACTACCCATTTCCTCCATAGATATGGAAATCAATTGTCTTTCTTCAATCACTACTCTTACAAGGCCGCCACCACTTTGGAAGCACAATAAATTTTTAGGTTTCTCATCCTTTTGTGTCTTATTTTTTCCATTAAAAGGAATTTGTATGTGTTCATACAATGCAATGGGCTCAAATCAAGGATCCAATCCATTAGCTCAGGATTGGTCACAAAAATTAGAAGAATATATTTGAATCATTGCATTCTCTTCATTCTTTGCAATCCATCATAAAAAATAGAAAAGGATAGTATCCCTTGACAATGATTCTTGATACTATTTAGGCCTTTTTTTGGAACTGTGACGAATTTTTTGTTACCAAAAAGTAAACTCCAACTTAGTTGATTTCACTTTACAAAATGACTCAATTTGGCTCCTTACCAAGTTTTCAATTCTTGATTCTTTATTTGTGACTATATTCTTACCGAAGAAGACCTAAATGAAGCTATCTTCTCAATGTCCAATGAAAAATCTCTTGGTCTAGATGGTTTTCCTTGTATTTTAATAAAACCTTTTGTGATATAGTGGAAAATTACCTTCATAATATCTATATTTAAGCATTTCAATCTATTCTCCAAGAAAATTTAATCAATAAAGGAAATATTAATTTCATACCTAAAACTTGTGATCCTAAAGAAATTAGTGACTATTTTTTAATATATATTTTACAAGATCATCACTAAGGATTTCACTCTCAATATTTTCTTATGCTTCCTTGTCATGTTTTTCCTTACAAAATAAGTTTTATTATATCCAAATTTATTCTATATAATATTATTGGTGTGTGGGAAGGGATGGATTAAACTTGCTACTCCTAGTAGCCTACCCATTTTTCAAGAAGAATTTTTCCAAGGCCTATGACCAAATTGAATGGCCATTTATTTCAGTTTAATGCTTTAGATTATTGGTTTTGATCCTTACTTCATACAATCTATGGAGGTTATTTTTACAAATTATTTTTCTAGCATCACTATTTTTGGCTAGCAATCTTTTCCTTTTAGGCTTCATTGACCCATATGTTAAGGGTATCCTCTTGCACTAGCACTTTATATTTTGTTTAAGGACTTGGTTACCTCCTAGCTTATGTAGTCTCACAGTATCTATCTAAGTTGATAACTCTTGTCAAATCTTGTCAAATCCTCCCAATTGGTTAATGGTCACTTTGTTGATAATTATTTTGTCCATATAACTAAGAAAGAAAATAATGTCACAAAATGCCTTGAATGTCTGGATGGCTTTTTTTAGGCCTTTGGTTTGAGTTTTCAATGGGAAAATACTTATTATTTTAGAAAATCCTCCCATCCCAAATTGAATTGGCTTGACCATTTAACGTAGAAATGGATTAATAATATGGAAGTGTTTTATTTTCTATTCATACCCTTTATTTATTAGGAATCACCCTTCAAGCTATGAAAAGTTCTAATTTCAATGAAATTTTAAAAGAAAAATTATTTTTTGGATTAAACCAACTCTCTTTCCTTGAATTTGTTAAATTCTAGATTTATTTTAAAAAATTGGTTGGCATTCATGAACTTATTATTCTTCTTGTTAGGTTTCTTCCAAGGATGCATATTTGAGAATTACAAAATTACTCAAATATTTTATTTAGGATACTATTGAAGGGTATGAAGCTTCTATCATGTGGTTTGGGAATTTTTTTACCTACTTCATGAATTTGAAGTTCTATGCTTTCTTTTCATTTGTATACATGGAATTTCCTTATGTGCTAAATGGATTATTATAAGGATAATGACACTTAAAAAATCCTCATCAAACACTATGTTAATCAAATATTGGCTTCTTGTTGGGTGAATATTCTATAATCCCTTTATGGATTACAAAAGGTAAATTTCAGCCACAATTATGATGAGATAAATCTCTCCACTCATAAAGGGGAGGCTCCCTTCTTAGTGCTTACTGGGACAAAAAGTAAACTATGCTAGATTTTACAATATATACACTACTTTAACCATGTAGGGTGTGTGTTACATTCATCATTTTCTCTTATTTTAGAAAATGTGTTTACAATGTTCCACGGTGTTACTTCATAATGCTAAAAAATTCCAAGTAATAACCTAAGCAATAATTCCCAATATTCTCAATTAGACATAAGCATAATCCAAGAATACCATTATAACCAAAAGATATGTAACCAAAACACACACGAAATCACAGTCTTTTCATTGTTCCCAATGAGAGTTCTCTAATAATCAGTGATGTAAATTAGAGAACAAAGTCTTTCAATCCATGCCATGAAAAGATCAAAGTACCAAATGAATAATTTCCTACTCAAAGTCTTGACAATTCTTCACCAAAAGATATTAATAGCACACACACAATCTTCAAGTAAATCATATAACACAAAGTCTATAAAACTTATCTTGAATTCCCTCCAATCACACATAAGGAAACACCACTTATCCAATCAATTAATAAGATAAATTAGTGAGAAATACATAAGAACATTCTCACTCATTTGAATTTCATCCAAAACAAAGTTTGGTATGAAAATTCACCTTCTTTATTGATTGGAATTGATATGCAATTTGAACTCAAAGTTTCAAAGTTGGAATACAATTTTGGAAGCACTTCATTGTAAAATATTAAAGGTGAAACATACAAATGATATCTCTCATATTTATAGGTGAGAGCTAAGAGCTAATCTAGGAAAAAGTATAAATACTTTGACTTATTCAGCGATGGAGTCCAAAATTATTGGAGGACTTCAAAGTTGTTACATGTATTTACAATTTGAAAAATGACATGTAAATTATCTTTGGCTAACTACCAAAGCTTGTAAATGAAAAAAACATGAAAACTAAACTAAGGCATGGTAAACCTTCTTCAACATTATGCATTAAGAAATCATCATGTTTCTTTAGGATTTCCTATACTTCATTGTCTGGCACTAAAGTGTGTTTGATGATGCCTCGAGCTCTTGATACTAAATCTCTAATAGTGTTGTAGGATTTCTCATGTGTTTCATAGATACTGTTTCAAATTGCTCAAAGATAATTGAAGATCAAAAATTTAATCAATTAGTGGTATTGAAAATGCTTAGTCTTCAAACTCCTTTTGAATCATATGACTAAATTGTTGAACCATATTATTTGGGGGAAGTAGCTTCTGATGGTCATCTCATAGTTGACATGGAATTTCTTCAATTTGATTAATTAACTGCAAGTCATGTTCTTCACCAAGTTCCCATGCAAATTATAGATCATTAAGCAAATGGGTGAGAATAGTGTCTTTGTGAATCAAATAATTCAATTTCCATGTGTACATGTCTTGGTTAGGAATGATCCCAAACTCCTCCAATTTTTCTATCTTGAGTTTCCTCATTTTAATACAAGACTATACTTTATTTTCCATGTCTTCTTTCTCTTGAGAGAAAGCATTGACAATTTCATCCAATTTTGCTCTTATGTTTTCCATCTTTTCTAGTTTCCCCATAGTTGACCCTAGTATTTTTGTACCCAATGTGATCAAGCGATCAAGATATTCACCAACCACTTTGCCTCTAGCATGTACCTTTTCCACCTTTTGAATGATGGGATTATTAGTACCAAGTGCAATTACCTTAGGTTTGAGGGATTCAAAAGATTGAGTGATCTTCTTTAGCATGGACATGAGTTGCTCTATCTTAGCTTTGTAGTGATATTTCATCTTTTTCTCCTTGTCAAATTTCTCAATGAGAGAATCTAAGGTTGATTGGACATCTGCCTTCACACTATCATGAGTCACTTTACCCAAATCTACCCTTGTGATAGAGTATTTTGTAAGATCCACCTCTTCATAAGTTTTGTCAGAGGGAGGTTGAGTTATCTCCGCATACTTATTACCTTCTTTTTCAAAAATAATCCTTGAAAGAATATTTGATTTATTTTTGGTTCTAGTCTTAGCAGTAGAAAGTTGTGCAAATTTGAATTCAATAAGAGAGATGGACTTTTTCCTTCTCTTTGGTGCTTGTGAAGACAACCATGGTGGGAATGGTGAACTCCCCTCAGGTTGTGTAACCATCAAACAAGATGTAGTAGATGTATCCACAAAGGTTGTAGTCATGATGGGTGAAGTGTTAGTCAAAATAACCTTAGAAATTTCAGCTCTAGAGACTTGTACACAATAATTCAAAAATTTATCCAAATCAGAATACAACATGAGGTCAAAAGACAATGAGGATGGGCTTGGAAATGACATGGGATAACTAGTCACATTCTCTAAACCTTGTCTTGGGCTTTCAAATGGAAATCTCGATATGGGAGAAGAATGTATAGAATGAATAAAAAAAGTAGGTGACACAACACTTTTTATTGAGGAGCATTAACAAGAACATTAGATGTAGATGTGGTCATAGGAGGAGGAGCAGGAATAGACACAACATTGACAATGGGGATGAGGTGATAGGTGGTTCCTCAAGAATATTATCATGAGGAGACATCTTTGCTTCATCATGATCCTCTTCATCAATATACCCCTCTTCTTGCACATGTTCCTCTTGTTGCACATGCATCCTTTGGGCCTCTATGTATGGTCCCTCTACAAATTTCCTAGTTTTCCTCTTTCTACCCTTAACCACAAATTTTATTTTAGGCGTTGAAGATCTATTGGAGCTTCGAGCCTCATTTCTGTTTTTGGTCCTTAGCTCTTATTTCTCACCTACTTGTACTTTAGACTCATCCTTCAATCTAGTGAAGAAAGGTTTTAATTATATATCTCTTTCATCCAACCAAACATTTGTATTAGCCAATATTGGTTAAAACCTTTCTCGGATTGAAATTCTTTCCAAGACCATTGAATTGAAGGAAGAGGAGAAGATGCAATATTTTTTCTTTCACATTCAGGATTCATAATAGTATCTTCATCCTCCATGTCCTCTAAGATAACAACAAGATCCGGTTCTCTTATTTCATCCAAAGTCAATCTACAATAATGCATCCTCCTAATCTCTCATTCTGTTCTAATGTTTTCCCAAACATCTTCAACTTGGTGCACATGAGAGAATTCCATTTTAATTCAAGACTTTATGCCTCTATAGTCAAATTCAGATCTTTCTTTGTACAATTTGATTGTCACTTATCACATCTCTAATTCAACTTCCTTAGCCTTATGTGAGGTCTAAATGGAGTACCTTCCAATTTCCAATGGAAATTTGAACCCCGACTTATGAGATTCCATTTGTTTATCATGAACCATAATAATCTACTTGCATAACTCCATTACAACAATTTTATCACTAGGAAAATGTGGAAGCATATATCAATAGCTAGAAAATAATCCTACTCTCAAATAGGTAAAATTTGGAAATTATAGCTACATGCATCCATATTTGTTAATTGTCTTCCATGCTTCATCTGATACCCTTTTGTTCTCTGGTTCAAGATCAAAATCACACATGAGTGTCTCAAAGAAGGCATCATTCACCCTTCTAAAGCATTTGATACTTCTCTTGAGGGTGATTTGTGGGAAATATTTGAAAATTGGTGTAACCTTCCTATCACCTTCAAAGTCTAACCTGAAAAAATCCTCATGGAGGTTGCAACATAGAACAAATATGAGGTCATGTAAAACTTGTGCATTGTATGCACCTAGGTTAGTTTCTCATGAAGATCATTGTTGATTTCCTCTCCCCAAAAGGTGTGTTGCTTCCCTTTCATAATGATATTGATGTATTTGTACATCCAATCCTCAAAATAAAATGAAGTAGGCAAACCGTGCACTCTGTTGAGAAGAGTGATAAGGTCATTCACCTCTTCAATAAAATCACTATGAGGTGATTTTTTGGTCCATCTAGTAACACCTGGCCTAGGAACCTTCAACCATTTACCGTTGATCATTTTCTTTGCAAAATCAAGATCCTTATCATATTTTGTTGTGCGGATTCCTTAGAAATTTCCATATATGAATCAACACCTGGACACATGAAAAAATTGTCAAAAAAATCTAGATCTAATTCCATTACCATATTTCTATTTGAATCCTTGAATTTCCTATCATCCTTGTTATAGTGAGCAAAAACTTGTAGCATGAACTCTGGATTCTGAGCAGCTACCGGGAATGAAGCCACAATATGTATATTGTTGTGAATTATCGACTTCATCCCATTGGTTATAGGTTGCTTCTTAGCTCTCTCAATGAACTCACCCATGTCTACATGACCAATCTCTGTATCTCTGTTTTTATCCACATTCGATGAGACCAGTGTAGGAGGAAGCACACCTTGGTATTTGTACATCATCACTTCACCTTGGAAGGAGACAGATCTAACATTGGTGAAAAAAGGTACTTACAGAAATACAAATGCAAGATCTCGAGAGGCGTGCATAAAGAAACTGAATGAGAAGATTAAAAATATTGTAGATGTTAAGGGAAAATTCTCATTTAGTAAATAGCAACAAGGGTTGAAAATGGAGTGATTGTGTGAAAACTCTAGTTTGAGCATGGTGGGCATGGAAAACGGAACACAAAAGATTAGCTTGGCAAAGCAGGAAAATTTCCAATGTTAGGAAAATTTGGCAAGAAATGATCATATGCACTAGAAAATTATGAAACCGCAAGTGGAAATTTCCTTTGATCAAAAAGTTGTAAAGTTGGTAAAAATTACCAAAATTACAAGAGGTTAGTTTTCTTTATTAAAAAGTCGTTAAAAAAAACCTGACTTAGAAACTGTGGGAAGATTTCCTTTTTTGCAATTTTGGAAAAACACTGATTTTACAAATGGGAAGATCACCTTTTGGCAAGTCGTTAAAAATTAATGATCTTGCAAATAAGAACTTGTTTTATTGAAAATTTGGTAAAAATCACCAACATAGCAAATGGGTAGATCAAATGATTTTCAATTTGAAAAAAATTAACAATTTTACAAAGCTTTGATTTTATTTGTCAGGTTGGGGAAAAACCCCAACCTACAATAGGGTAGGACAAAACTTTGTTAAGTCATTAAAAATTGATGAAATTGTAGTCATAAACATGTACTTTAACACTTGTAATTGTGGGGAATTTTTGACACATTTTCAAAGGCAAAGATAACCCTTTGCAGGGTTGGGGAATTTCCTCGACCATGCAATGAAGGTTTATTGATGAATTGTTTCATTGGTAGAAATTGCCGATGGCACAAATAAAAATGTTTGTTTATGTTTCCCTGACCTTAAATGAAGTTAATGTTTACTTGTTTGAAATTATATTCATTCCTTTGTGTGTTCAGGGTTGAAACCTTAGCAAAAAAAAATGTGTATAGTTGAATACTGTTGGTAAAAAACATCAACATAGAAAAGAATAACAAATGATTGTGTAGAGGCTTTATCATTAAAACCCACATAGCATGAGGTTCACAACATCATTCGTAAGAAGAACAAGAGCATATTTGCAAACTCCATGGAGTGAAAAGGGATTAAGGAAAACATCAAAATGGAAAATAGATGCTAGGTAAACCTAGGGTTTGCAGATATATGAAGAAAGCATGGAAAAACAATTGTAAAGAAAGGAATTTAAACTAAAAAACATTAAAATCTCAAATAAACATATTAAAACCAAAAACCTAGAAATGGATGAAAACTATTTCAAAGACCATGATACATATTTTAAAATGGAAATGACCCTACATAAAGGAAAAAGAAGAAAATAACATACTCAAAGATGACGATGAACCTAGGTCACCTATTGAAATCCATTTGAATTTGTGTGAACTTGAAGTAGAATCAAATGAATGAAATCCCAACATGTTTGCAACATAGGTAAGAGGATGAATGATGAAGAGAATGAAGATGAAAAATGAATTAAAAAGGTGTTAAAAATAGTTTAAAAAGACATCAAAATGAAAATTAATGCACTCAGTACAATAATCAAGATTGCAAGAGTAGAGAAAATTGGTGCACTTACAAGAAAAACTTGCAAGGTCATGAAAAATCATTGATCCAACAAGTACTTTTCCCTTTTTCAAACCTAACTTGCAGGGTTGGGGAAAATCCTTGACCTTGCAAGTATAAAAAAAATTCTAACTCCTAACAACCTAGTTTTTGTAACTTGGGAAAAAAAGAAGAATTTTGATGAACTAACCAAAATTATTGTTTGGAAGTTGTTCCAAGACTTAGGACCACACATGAGGGAGAATTGATATTTTCCTCATTTCACGTGCTTAGAGTACATAGGGGTTATCCCATGAATAAAGTGTAGCTAGATTCAAGGATAACACTTCCTTATTAAATTTATTTATAATTAATACTTGGAATTTTATTAATTTTCTTACCATGAGGAAACCTATCAATATTCAAGGAACCTTTGTTATCAAGAGTATTTGGAAACTTTGGGAAGATTTCAAATATTGGCTTAATTGGGAAAAGAAAAATTGCAATGGACTTTCTATCAATCAATGTTCTATTTGGTGATATTTAGTTCTTTCTTATCAAGACCACCTTCTGACCAAAGTGCCATAAATTCATTCTTTGAAATTATTAAAGATAGGTATTCATCAGTTACTAGATTTCATAAATAGAGCCACTAAGAATTTTCTATTTTTTCCCTAAATTCAAATTAAAATTCAAGTCACTAACCAAGACCAAGATACATTTCATGTTGTGATCTAGATATTTTCCCCTCCAGATGCTTCAATACCATTCACTAGAGGCCTGTCAAGGATTTATTGAGATTATTTAGTATTGTTGTGATTGATGTCAAAACCTAGACCCAGAAGGTTGAGCTTCAGATGATATATAGAAATGATCTATACTATCGAGTGTTATGATGTTATGTAGTATGTATTTTTTCTTTGATCTGGATATGGCAGTACTTCTTTTTGGGACATTTGTGGAAGAAATTTAATGAAAAATAATGAAGTCTAATCTTTTGATGTTGGCTACTGTGCTCAAAGATTACTCTGGGTAACCTTGCTATACATACATTCATGTAGCATGTTACAAGTTTTGGTATGTCAAATTGTGTTTCTTCGGTTGATATTGAAATTGATGATAATGAAGATTTGGTCTTGGTTGTGGCATTCACATCAACTCTAGAATATATTTCATGTAATTCATTTTTTTCTATCTTTTTGATAATTATGTGATTTAATGAACATTTCTTATGTATGACCTATTTATGGGTCCCTTGGTAACCTGGCAAGAATATCTTTATGTGTGACCTATCTTTTGGGTTTGGTACTAGTGTGCAAGGCCTTATTGAATATTTCAAGGTTGTTCTTCAAACTGACATGTTTTGTGGTGACCTAATTCAAATTGTGTTTCAACAACTTAAGAGACTATGAAGACATTGTGTCTGGCCGACCTAGGAGATTATGAAGGAAATGAAATGGTATAAGTAAAATTTGCTTTTGTTTGATGAAACAAGGAGTGTGGAAAGGGTGTGTAGGAAGAAGTAATCTATTTTGCAGAGGTTGTGCGAGGAAGGTGTGGAGAAGATTCTTGACTAGATCAGTTGTAGACATATATTATGCCCTTAACTGGAACTAAATGTATGCATATGTAGATACAACTTCATCAATTCAATTTTGTCAATGAGACTATCTTTTATTAATCAAGAAGTGAGCCCTTTTTTCTGTAGGAAGTGAGCCTTTCTCTTTTGGAAGTGAGCCTTTCTCTTTTGGAAGTGAGCCTTTCTCTTTTGGTAGTGAACCTTTCTCTTTTGGAAGTGAGACTTTCTCTTTTGGTAACTTGAGCCTTTCTATTTTGGTAGTGAGCCTTTTTATCTTTGGTTGTAATACTTAGGTAGTGAGCCCACTGGTAGTGAGTCTTACCTGTAATGAGCAATCTGGCAGTGAGCCTTAGTAAAAATCACCTTAACCAATGTTTTATAATTGAGAACTAGCATTCTCCATGGTTTTTCCCTTCTTGGGTTTCCACGTAAATTATGTTGTTCATTGTGCTTGGTGTTTTTTTGTGCATTCATGTTCATATCCATTTGATTATTTTCTAATTGATATATGCCTGCTCTAGATTAATTAAAGAAAAGAAAATTGTTTTATGATAATTGATTTACCCCCCCTCTTAGTTATCTAGACTATTCAACAATTGGTATTGGAGCTTGTTCCATTGGAGATAGAGCTTAATAGCTTGAGGGAGATCTTGGTAGTTTGAACAGATGGTAAGATTTGATCACTTTAAGGAAGAACTGAAGATAATGTTAGATGATATGGAAAGCACAAAATTTGAAAATGAAGAATTGAAAGAAAACCTCAAGGAGGCAAATCATTGTATCACAAAGCTAATGGAACAAATCCTAAAATTCAAAGCAAGACACAAAGAAGTTAGCCAGTAATTAAAGGAGTAAAGGAAAGTATTGTGCATTTAAAGTAGCAAATGGATGAATGCAAGAAGACTGAAGAAAATCTCAAAGATACTATCAAATAGAAAATGGAAGAATGAAAGACTAAAGAAAATCTCAAGGATACCATCAAACAGAAATCAAAAGAAAATGAGAAGTTAGATCAAGAGTTAAGAAGGTTGAAAACAGAAGCAAGAGTATGTGAAAGTACCATAATTCTAGATCAACTCTTGTCCCTACACAAATTTCAAAAGGATAAGGGAGAACTTGGATTCACCAATGAAAACTCAAATCAAAACACTAAGGGTGAAGACAAAGCAGTTGAAGCTGAAGCAAATTCTAGTGTAACAAACAAGGTCTGAAACTCTAGAACACCTAAAATACTATCAATCAAGAAACCAAATGCTCAAAGGTGTTTATCATTTAATGGCTATTGTTTTCTATGCAAAAATTTTGGACATAAGACTATACAGTGCAGAAGCAAGAAGGAACCGAGAACTCAATGTTTTAACTATCACAAGTTTGGTCACAAAGAAAGTCATTGCAAAAGTGAATTATCTAATCCAGCTAGAAGGAATGGAATGAATAATATCTTTCATGGTAATTTCTATTTATGCCATGGTTATTGTCACAAAGCTAATCAGTGAAAATCTAGGCTTCACTCAATTAAGTTAGGACAAAGATGTTACAAGTGTAGTCAACCCAGACATTATGCTAACACATGTAGATATGTTGCTTTGGAAAAGTATGAAAACAAAAAGAAGGTTGTAGAATCAGATGACTCAAAGAAGAAGACTATCATGGTTTAGAAGAAAAATGAAATGATTGGGAAAAAATCTTTTGTGGTACCCAATCCCAATACAAGCTCTTCCAAAAATTGAGCAAACTGCCTTGGCTTAGGGGGAGTGTTGCTATGCATATCCTGTCAGTTCCCCATCTCTAAACTAATATTGACATATTTTCAACATGACTAAGTTTGATCCAGTTGACCTAATAAATGATGAAGCTTAATCCAACTAATTGAAAAGTGAAGTACATTTTTGTGCCATAGAAAATTGTCCCCTTGTCATTTTCATGGCCTTATAGGTCTTTTTTCATGGTATTTCATATATTTTGCTCTGATTTTATGTTGCAACATGGCTTGAACATGCTTATTTAGGTACTAAAATTCAAAGAACCACATCTAGTGGTGTTGTGAAGTGTTGTAAGACATTTCTACATTCTTCTAGACTCTATTAATTGCAATTCACCTAAAAATCACCTTTTTATTCATTATTAAGTCCTATTTTGAAGTGTTGTAAAGACTTGTAACAAGCTTTCACGCTTTTCTAGGAACATCTTCACTATTTATCCCTTTTTCATGCTTTATTTGACCCCTTTATGCTCTCATATGCTTAATTAAGTGTATGTTTGAGTAGTATCCCGACAAACAACATTAAATACAACATATTTCCTGACACATTTTTAGGTCCTAGGTGGGACCCATTCACCATGGGTGGCAAATGAGTCCCCCCTTGGCCCCAAATTCAAAATATTTTAAATTTCCTTTTAGGATTTTATTCAAAAACACATGATGTCAGCCTGTGATGAGGTATCAATGGGTAACTAAGGCACGAGTATGTATAAATAAGTTATTTTCACCTTATTTTACATCTCCTACAATCCCCAATTCATCAAGTTAACTTATCCACCTATTCATTCAAGCATTCAAGCATTTTACAACATTTTTTCAAACACTATCCAAGCACTTTGAAGTAGCCATTGGCATTACTTCAAACTTGCATCATCAAGGGTTTGGTAAGTTAATAGAAATTTCATGTTGTTTGTTTATCATTCCTTTGCATTTCATTATTTTATTAAAGGTTTGATTACCAAAAGTGGGGTTTGACCAAGGCAAACTTCTATTCACTAACCTTAAACCATTTTTCCCCTATTGCATGTTTGTTTGCAGACCTAGGTATGCAGATTTGACAATATTTTTGGTGTTGAAGATTGGTTTACAAGTCAACTAGGTGCTTCAAGTCAACTTAAGTCTATTTCAAGCTTGGAGAAGGTTTTATGTTCGTTTCCTGGAGAATTGACTCCGGCAACCCGACATGCAGTGATTTCTAGATCTAGTGTTGCAGAGTTGTCTCCTAATTTTTCAGAAATTTGGGAGAGGAATAATTTGCCACCTATGGCGAATGACTCCCACCTTAGGACTGAAAATCTGAATTTTGTCAGATTTTGGATCCCGATAGACAGAAAACTTGCTTCCAACAGTTTTTCACCAAGTGGAGGATTAATTTGCCACCCTAGGCGAATGAGTCCCACTATGAAAAATCATTGATTTCAGTCAGCATCCACAACATTCTATATTCAGCCCTTTCCTTTATGTTCTACATATTTTCTTCATTTAGTTCATTGTTGCTTAACACATTGTGTTTTCAAATATAACTTAAATTTTACTTTTGCATTTGTTTCCATTCATACAGATTAGTCAATTGCATTTATTTAACTTCATTTAGGTTATAAAACATCACACATAGCATAATTTGAATGAACCATTAGCGTTTTTGCTCATATCTCTCTCCTTTTAGGTGAAAAACCCTAGAAGAGTAAGAGTTGTCCATAGGAGCCAAAAATCAACGGCTCATTTTGGTGAACCCAAATTTTGAGCACTTTGCATTTATGATTTCATTTACATATTGCATCCTCATTTACATTTTCATTAACATTCAATTAGTACTTCTTCTTTTTTTGCATTTTAGGACATTTTATCTTGCATTAGTGAAAGCTTCATTTAGATTTCATTTTTGCATTACATCTCATTGAAAAATGTAAAAACCTGCATTCTGTATCTTTGCTTGCATTTTGTAGAGCATTAAAATCATATTAAAAATTTGGAAAAACACACAAAATCATACTGGGACTCATTCGCCACCCAGGGTGAATCACCCTCTACACTTGTTAAACAACATTTTTAGCATTTTTCTGGCATTTGTCTACATTTCTATTTTTTGTAGTTAGATCTCTATTATAGTTAGTAGCATTTATGTTATTTTCATTTCAAACTTTTAGATTAGTTTGGATTTGCATTCACCCCTCCTTTGTGGTACTTGCATGAGTGTTTGGTGCCCCGTTGATAATACTTTAGTGAGAAGAAGTTCTAGACTCATGGCCTCCCACGATAGCACTTTCACTGTGGACCTCAGGATCTCATGAGATCCTACTCCTAGTATGGAAAATGGTGCATTAGGCTCTGACAATACCACTTATATACCTTCACCTTTCCATCCAATGAATGTTGGCAACCAAAACAACTCTCTCGCAAGAAAAGTTCATTAATATTCATGAGGATTTTGCACATTTACAACAAAACTTGTCACTTGAAAAAATTTCCACCACTGCCATACCCACCATTGACAATCTTCATCATTTGATTGAAAGTGATGGTGGCTTTCAAGTGGTGAAGAGAATTTCTAATATTTACAATAAACATGCCTCTTCTAATAGCCAATTTGCAACCATTCTTGTAAGCCAAGGATGACCTCAAGTTCCTCCCCCTTCAACCATAGCTTCCATACCAACTTATTTCAATCCACAAGTCCATACAACTATGCATCAAGCTAATTATGTGGCTACCTCTTTTCTGATTTCCATTAGCATTCCTACTTCTCTTGTGGCATCGCAACTCCCTTCCACCACATTTGCACCCCTTAGTATTCCTTTTACTTCCTCTCACATCACTTATACTCCATCACCATTTTCCCTTCCACCTCAACCCACCTACCCCAATCCCCTTCTTACACAACTCCTTGCCACCATTTCATCTATGCAACATCAAATTTCCACCATTAGTCAAGGTCAATCCACTCCACCTACATATCATGTTCGTAGTAGCCCCTTATCCTTAGAAATATTACATACCCCGATGCCAAAAGGGATAGAAATACCTCATTTTGAGAAATATGGAGGAAAAGGAGACCCTGTCAACCATGTTAATGCCTATACATCTTTGTGTAGTGACTTCATCCTTGATGATAAACTATTATCCAAATTGTTTCCAAGGACCTTGAAAGACACTACCTTAGAATGGTTTTCCAACTTTCCTAATCATTCCATCCATTCATTCCATGGATTGTTGGATGCTTTCATAAGTCACTTTCAAGTTCACATGACACCTAAAAAGATAATGGATGACCTTATGTGATGTAGAAAAAACACAGATGAAAAAGTAATGGATTTTATCTCACAATAAAAATATGTGTATGCTCAAATTGATGTCAAGATTCCTGATGCACATCTGCAAAATATGTTTATTGAAAACTTGCACACACACCTTCTGGATAAATTAACAATGATGAAATTCCCTTTGTTTATTCATTTATGCACAACCTCGTGTGAATACCATAATTCAGTTTCAGGTCATGATTCAAAATCCACTTCTAACTAAGATGAAAAATCTTAACACAACAATCAAAACCAACATAACACACAAAACTTCCACAAACCAAATAGAGGATTTTTACAATTTAGTCCACCTCCTCAACATCAACCACAGTCGACCCAATCCATTCCAAATCAAGTAGCAACTATTAAAGAAAAGGTGTCTTATACCTATGGGGACCTAAAGAGACAGTTTACTCCCCTACTCGATACCCTTCATAACACAATGAACCAATTAATTCAACAATTCCTGCTCACTTTGCCACCCGTCTGACTACTTGATCCAAACCATCCCTTAACACCCACCTTCAAACTTGATTCTTATTATCATTTGCATCGCCAGAATGGACATGACACTAAACATTGCAAGTGTCTCAAACATTTAGTTCAAGACCTCATTGATTCAAGCCATTTGTCCATTGTGGGTGTTAATGGTCAAGAAAATAAGTCTATTGCACCCCCTAACTAGAATTTGCAAATTTTCACTAATCCCATGCCTAAACATACTACCTCATTTGTCAAGGCTAGTGAACCTTCAACCACTGATTTAATGACTATTTATACAAATAATGAACAACATGATACACCTCCCCCTATTACTACAAAAAGTCTTATGGATGAGCTAGTAGCTACGATAGACGTTATCCTTCATAATGGCCAAACCACTAAGTATCTTGATATCACTTTTTCTGCTAAAGACATACTACAAAAACTTCCTGATGGTCCTCTTTACATAGCTGGAAAAATCTATAATAATCCCACTAATGGGATATTAATAGATCTCGCTTGTGGCAAGAATGTGATCATAGAGGAGTTTCTAGTATTACATGAGCTATATCAAGATAAATATAATAACCCAACTGCATGTATTAAGACACATACTGGTTTTGCATGCCCTATGATTTGATCGATCGTGCTACCCTTACAAATAGGACCTAAAACTTTGGAGGTAACATTTTCAATTATTCCACAATCTGACCAATTTCATTTATGGCTAGACCACCCTTGGCTTCACTCCATGAAAGCAGTCTCATCAGTTGTTCACAAGTGTTTGAAGTTTCCACATGACAATGAGATAGTAACCATACACTATAGTGTCTTTAATACTTTATCTTCCAAAGGTAGTTTTTCATTAGAATCCTTTTGGACTACACCTATGGAGCCCATCACACCTCGAAAGGACTTCTTTTTCATAACTTATCAAAAATTTAAAGCCGAAAAGATCGCCAAATTGTCTCTTTGGAACTCATCCCCATCCACTTTTACACCTCATATCATAAACAAAGTCATGCTTCAAACTAAGTCTAACATTGAGAAAATCATACAACCTCTTGAACAACCACCCCTAGATACTTCCCCACCATTGTTTAAACAACCAAGGGAAAATGAAACCACTCCTATCATGTCTCCTTGCCTTAAACAAGTGTATAAATCCAAAGAGAAAGTGGTTGATCCATCATCTTCGGTTTCTTTTGTTCTTCCCTCTTTGGAAGCAAAAGAATGTATGCTGACTCAATCTGCTCTTACACCTCAACAACTCCAAAAAAAAAAAAAAAGAATTTGCGATGCTAGGGAATAAAGGCATCAGCATCATCTCCTTGCTCATCAACCTTGCATAGAAGAAGATAAAGCAAATCAACCTTTACCTTTGATCGAAGTAATAGATGACCACCCTCCTTCTCCTGACCTGCCACAAGACATTCTAGCGCAGCAATCCCAACAAATTGAATCAATCCAACAACCTCCACTTTTGATCCATCCATCCTTAGAAATCACCCTTCATCCTCCTATTGTCATTAATCTTGATGATGATGATGATGATGTGACGATAAAAAAATAGATGAAGAAGTGCATAACAATTTAAATTCTTTATTTTCATCTACAATGAGCTTAAATGATACATCCTCTCCACCAACTTGGTACGACTCCTAGTTCGACGCTTGCAATTATTCCTTTGGAAAGTCAACCACCCTCACATTACACTAAACATGATTGGGAGGCAGATGACATGTTGGATGGTTGAATTGCATTCACCTAACTAGCCTTTTTTATTTTCTCTTTTTTATTTTCCTTTTCATGTGTGTATCATGTTCCCCCTTATCGTGTGTTTTATATTCCCTCTTTTTGTCCACTTCTTCTATTCATATCTCTCTTCTTGTATTCATCGTACATTGTCTTTTTCTCTTTTTGTTTTGTTTTTTCCTTTTCAGGATGACGCAAAGCATAGAGACCCCTATGTCTCTTCCATGATGACCCAAAAGGCCCTTTTCGTTTTCTCTTTTTGTTTTGTGTTTTCCTTTTGGGGATGACACAAAGCATAGAGACGCCCTATGTCTCTTCCATGTTGACCCAAAAGTTCCATGTCTTTTTCTCTTTTTGTTTTGTGTTTTCCTTTTCGGGATGATGCAAAGCACAAAGACGCCCTATGTCTCTTCCATGTTGACCCACAAGGTCTTTGTCTTTTTCTCTTTTTTTTGTGTGTTCTCCTTTTGGGGATGACACAAGGCATTGAGACCGAAATGTCTCCTTCATGTTGACCCAAAAGCTTTTTCATTTTCTTTTTCCTTCTCATTTTCTTTCATTTCACTTGCATTTTCCTTTTGGGGATGACGTAAAGTGTCAAGACCACAATCTCTCTTCCATGTTGACCCAAAACAAACTTTCTTTTTATTTTTTTTCACTCTCTTTGTGTCATTCTTCCAGTTTATGTGCTTTTGGGAATGATGACAATTCCATGTTCTTTCATAAGAAAATTGCAATAACGAACATACTGACCCTAAATCCATAGACCCCTTATGTGTTTGGTGTGCTTTCTTTTCTGGGGGGCAACTCCCTTTCTTTTTTTTCATTTTCCTTGACATGATGTAGCCTAACTTTGAAACATATGACTTGGCATAGGGCTTTCTAGGTTGGCTCTCATGTCTTGTTCTCTTTTTGCTTTTTATTTTCTTAATTACTTTAAAATAATTGCTCACAAAACAAGGTGTAGCAATTCCTGTAAAGTGGGTGGCATACATTACTAGAATTCATTTGCATTCTTGGCTCCTAGTGCATCCTTGTTGTTTACGTAATGCGTTTGTCACTTTGTGGATGACATTTGGTGTGATGCCCTTCATAAGTGTGATCTTTCTAAGAATATTACATTCCTCTTGGTGGCCTGATGCGATGCACTGCATCCCCTAAGTTGTGAATATACTATTCTTTGATTGGTCTTCTCTTGGAGACATTAGACACAATGTCCCCTAAGTGACTGACCTTGAATGAACTGAACAAGACTCCTTTGAACATCCTTTACATTTTACACTTTTTGCATTTTACATTTTGTACTTTCTACCACCTTGCATAACGTAACTTGCGTGATTGTGGTAAATTCCTTTTTGTTCATGATATTTTCCTTGTGGTGCCTTATTAAAGTTATCAATGGGTATAACTTTAATATGGTTGAGTGGGAATCCTACCTAGCGGCATGACTTTTCCCCATAGCCACTTTTGTGTTTGTGAGTGCATACCAACTAGCGTATGTGTCTTACCTTTTTGGGATTTCTCACCTCATAGACAACTAGTTATGTGGCCCCAGAGTAAGTACATATGGGCCTTATCACCTGGCGGATCGTCAGGTGTTATGTCTCCCTAGAGTGAGTACACATTCTCTTTTTCAAACAATCAACAATCAACCTAGATCTAATCCACAGCTAGTTGGATTGACAATCGAACCTTCATCTAATTCATTTCAACACATGTGTGTTCCTTTGTTCTTATGCTTAGTTTTCCATGGGATCTTCATCCTGGGGGCTTGATCATCCCTCTTGATCGTTGTCATTTTTTCTTACTAGCATAAGTGCATTTGAACCCTCCTCTTGATGTTCGTGGATACTTTAGTGTGAGTTTGAAGCAAGCTCATCCTCTCACAAAAGTGGGGGCTAAATGTGTCATATAAAAATGGACCCTTGTCATTTTCATGGCCTTTTAGGTCTTGTTTCATGGTGTTTCATATATTTTGCTTTGATTTTATGTTGCAACATGGCTCGAACATGTTTATTTAGGTACTAAAATTCAAAGAACGATGTCTTGTGAAGGTGTTGTGAAGTGTTGTAAGACATTTCTACATTCTTATAGACTCTATTAATTGCAATTAACCTAAAAAACACATTTTTCTTCATTATTAAGTCCTATTTTGAAGTGTTGTAAAAACTTGTAACAAGCTTTCACGCTTTTCTAGGCACATCTTCACTATTTATCCCTTTTTCATGCTTTATTTGACCCCTTTATGCTCTCAATGCTTAATTAAGTATATTTTTTAGTAGTATCCTGACAAAAAACATTAAATACAACATATTTACCAACACAAATTTTTACGTCCTAGGTGGAACCCATTTGCCAAGGGTGGCGAATGAGTCCCCCTTGGCCCCAAATTCAAAATATTTTAAATTTCCTTTCAAAATTTTATTCAAAAACACTTGATGTTGGCCTATGATGAGGTATGAATAGGTAACTAAGGCACAAGTGTGTATAAATAAGTGATTTTCACCTCATTTTACATCTCCTACAATCCCCAATTCATCAAGTTAACTTATCCACCTATTCACTCAAGCATTCAAGCATTTTACAACATCTTTTCAAACACTATTCAAGCACTTTGTGATAGGGAGTGGGGTTGGAGGAATCAACCATAGATTCCTACTCTAGGCCTTTCCTTGTAAGACCTCCTTGGTGTTTTGCTTCACCAATCTAACCTATAGGTCCCTACTCTTGACTAGGTGCCCCTGGTTTGTCTGCCCAACCCCTCTTCTATCAACAAGCTTCCCTTCTACCAAGCCAACCTTGGTGCTGCTTCATGTTCTCCATTGGCCCTTACTCTGCCTTAAAGGCCAGATAACCTCAACCTTCTACTAGATCCTTGTAGGGGTGTGAAGGTGTTGCAAAGCTTCAAAATAGCCTATCTAGGCCCCTTGAGCAACCACAAGTTTCCAACTTTCCATCGCTTTCACACAATTCCTTTTTTAGAGTTTGAAAAGGCTACAAGCCTTGAGCCCCCAATTAGGCCTCTGAACAGAGACAAAATGTAATTTTAACCTAAACCCACAAAAGGACCAAGACTCTTTGCTTACGGTTTGTGTTTCTCATGCCCTCACCTCCAATATTTTTAGGGTTTCAAGTCTGCTCAGGCCGTACACTATCCATACACCAAAATGGTCAAAAAGTTAGGGTTTTTAAGCTTTCTCAATGTTGTTTCAGACTATCAAAGAGTTCTCCCTCCAAATGACTTGTTGGAACCTCCTCCTAACCTCCCAGCATAGCTAATACCCTCAAGAAAATTCACAAAAAATAATTTCTCAAAAATCTCATTTCCCCTGCAAGTTATGTGACTTTTTCTCCAAGTCTCCCTAACCGGACCTGCACTGGCTCGCCTAGGGAAAAGCTTTGCTAGCATCTCCTACACTGCCACAAACTCTACTAGCTACCATATTTACACTAAGGGAGCCTAGACACAAATCCCAAAGGGCCGTACAATTTGTATGGTGGGGAAGTGCACTAGGACTCCATTTTCTCAAACTGCCTGATTCAGGCCAAAAAATGCAAAAACAAACTATGTACAAATAAAAGATGAAAATGATCTACAAAGGTAAATGAAAGGCACACCAAGCTTGAAAAAAGTTAACACTACATGCCACCTTGTTCATTTGTCCTTTCTTATGCTTAATGGTAAAAGTAAAAGCTTGGATGTATTCCATCCATTTCAAATGCCTATTACTTAACTTCTCTTGGGTGTTGATATAACTAAGTGCCTGGTTATCAGTAAAGACCACAAACTCTTTGGGTAACAAATAATGCCTCCACTTCCTAAGGGACTGCACTAAAGCATACAACTCCAGATCATAGGTAGAGTACTTTTGCTTGGCTTCATTGAGCTTTTCACTAAAGAAGGCCACAGGCCTACCTTCTTGACTAAGTACTCCTCCTACTACTACTCCACTTGCATCACACTCAACAGTGAACAACTTATCAAAACTAGGCAATAATAGAATAGGTTGAGTTGCCACTTCTTGTTTCAGTTTCTCAAACCCTTCATCAGCCTCTTGAGTCCACTTAAACTTTGTTTTCAAACCACCCTTGATTGTGTCTAGAACTGGTGCACATATGCCACTAAAGTTCCTTATGACTTTTCTATAGAATTGAGCCAACCCATGAAAACTCCTTACCTCTGTTGCTGTGGTTGGTGTAGGCTAGTTTAGGATGGCTTCCACCTTGCTTGGATCCATCTTTAATGAGCCTTTGGATACTACAAAACCCAAGTAGACAAGCTCTTGCTTGAAGAACTCACACTTCTCAAGATTTATTGCTAACTTCTCCTCTTGTAACCTTCTAAGAACCATCTCCACACGCTTCAAGTGTTCTTCTTGTTGTCTTACTGAAAATTAGTATGTCATCAAGATATACTACTACAAAGATCCCTATGAAATCCTTAAGCACTTCATTCATGAGTCTCATGAATGTGCTAGGGGCATTTGAGAGGCCAAATGGCATCACTTTCCACTCATATAACCCATCATTTGTCTTAAAAGTTGTCTTCCACTCATCACCATCCTTAATTCTGATTTGATGGTATCCACTCTTGAGATCCAACTTTGTGAAGAACTGAGCACCTCCAAGACAATCCATCAAGTCTTCAATTCTAGGAATAGGAAACCTATACCTAATGGTGATCCTATTTATTGCCCTAGAATCAGTACAAAGTCTCCACTTTCCTCCTTTCTTGGTTGCTAAAACCACTGGCACTGCACATGGGTTGATGCTCTTTTGAATCAATCCTTGATCCAATAATTCTTGCACTTTCCTAGCTACCTCTAGGTTCTACTCAGGTGTAAGTTTGTATGCTACTTTTTTAGGTAAAGAAGCCCCTAGTATAAAGTAAATTTGATGACTTATAGCTCTCTTTGGTGGTAAAGTTGCAGGTGTACCATCACTGACTATACTCTTGTACCTATCAAGCAACTTTTGGACTGCTTCCGGTAGGACTGTCTTTTCAACCTTAACTTCCTCTTTAGGTTGCAACACAACCACATATCCTTCATTCCCTTGGTGTAGGTCCTTAAGGAACTCCTTACCACTGCTCAACATGATGTTAGGTGTCTTGGACTATCCTACATCTTCTTCTGATAGTGACTACAGCTTGAAGGTTCTTCCATCCTTTTTGAATGAAATAGTATTCTCCTTCCCATCATACATAACACTTCTATCATACTGCCATGGTTTGCCCAGTAGTAAATGGCATGCATCCATGGGTAAAACATTACAAATTAACTTGTCTTTATATCCTCCAATGGAGAACTCCACCGTTACTTGTTCATTAACTAGAACACCCTGCCCTTTGTTCAGCCATGTGACCTTGTAGGGGTTATTGTGGGGTACCTTCTCCAATTTTAGTTTTGCTACTGCCTCCTCTGAGATTATATTATCTATTAAACCTGAGTCTACTATAACCTTGCATACTTTACCAAGTATCTTGCACCTCACTCTAAAAAGAGCTCTTCTCTGTTTTGGTTCCTCCTTGATTGGCTGTCTGATCAGAACTCTGTTAAACATCAGATTCTCTCCTACCTCAGATTCTATATGACTGATCTCAGATGCTTTGGGACTCATGGTGTCCTCTTGTGCATAAGCCACTCTCTTTTCATTGCTTGATGAGGAAGCTTTCTCCAGGAATCTATAAGTAGGTTGACCTAGTTGGTTACAATGATAACACTTCGTGTTTGCAAAATAGGAACTGCTCCTGCCTGCTCCTCTTCCTCTGTTTGAACCTCCTTGAGGTCCTCTACCTTTGTTATATCCTCCTCTAGAAGATGTTTCACCTCCATGCTCCATGATTTTAGACTCACCTCGACTTCTTTGGTCACTGCTTCTTCCTTGGTAACCACCACGCTGCCCTCTTTGACCTCTTTGATCTCTACCTTTGCCTCTTCCCTTAGAAGTCTGATCTTGCTTCCTCTTATTCCTTTCCTCAATCTTGATAGCCAACTAATAGTATTGGTGTACTGTCTTGGGACTTAGTAAAGCCATCTCCTCTTGAATGTTCCATTTCAAACCATTAAGATACCTAGCCACTTTGAGACTCTTATCCTCTGTCACATTAGACCTCATGCATAGCTTTTGAAACTCTTTAGTGTAAGTGTTTACATCTTGGTCTTTCTGCCTTAGACTTTTCCTCTTCTTATGCAATTGAATCTCATAGTCATCTAGCATGTAGGCTTCTTTCACCTTAGCAACCATTCCTTTCCAAGTTGATATGGGCTGTTTGCCTTCTTTTTCCCTCTCTGTCTGAATAAACTTCCACCATGTCAAGGCTGATCCTCTCAATCTTGACTTAGCAACCTTCACCTTCTGAGCTTCAGTGACTCCATCACACTCAAAATGATTCTACATGCCTTCTATCCAATCCATGACTAAATCAGGTTCCATTTTTCCACTAAAAAGTGGTATGCCTTCAAGAAAGTCTCCTCCTTCAAAATAGGGTCAGGTACAGGGGTCTTATCTTCCTCTGCAATCTCTTCCTCTTTTGGTATTCTTCCCTCAAACTGTGCACTCCTCACTGCTGCCTCAAGTTGGGCTATCCTTTCCCTCAATTGCCTATTATCTTCTTCTTGTCCTTCAACCATCTTAGCCAGTTCTGCACTGGTCACCATGGTGGAGGAATCACTGGACTCAACCTCTGACATATAAGATGCTTCCCAAATCTTTAACCTGCTCTGATACCAATTTGATAGGGAGTGGGGTTGGAGGAATCAACCATAGATTCCTACTCTAGGCCTTTCCTTGTAAGACCTCCTTGGTGTTTTGCTTCACCAATCTAACCTATAGGTCCCTACTCTTGACTAGGTGCCCCTGGTTTGTCTGCCCAACCCCTCTTCTATCAACAAGCTTCCCTTCTACCAAGCCAACCTTGGTGCTGCCTCATGTTCTCCATTGGCCCTTACTCTGCCTTAAAGGCCGGATAACCTCAACCTTCTACTAGATCCTTGTAGGGGTTTGAAGGTGTTGCAAAGCTTCAAAATAGCCTATCTAGGCCCCTTGAGCAACCACAAGTTTCCAACTTTCCATCGCTTTCACACAATTCCTTTTTTAGAGTTTGAAAAGGCTACAAGCCTTGAGCCCCCAATTAGGCCTCTTAACAGAGACAAAATGCAATTTTAACCTAAACCCACCAAAGGACCAAGACTCTTTGCTTAGGGTTTGTGTTTCTCATGCCCTCACCTCCAATATTTTTAGGGTTTCAAGTTTTCTCAGGCCGTACACTGTCCATACACCAAAATGGTCAAAAATCTAGGGTTTTTAAGCTTTCTCAATGCTGTTTCAGACTGTCAAAGAGTTCTCCCTCCAAACGACTTGTTGGAACCTCCTCCTAACCTCCCAGCATAGGTAAGACCCTCAAGAAAATTCACAAAAAATAATTTCTCAAAAATCTCATTTCCCCTACAAGTTATGTGACTTTTTCTCCAAGTCTGCCCTAACCGGACCTGCACTGGCTCGCCAAGGGCAAAGATTTGCTAGCATCTCCTGCACTGCCACAAACTCTACTAGCTACCATATTTACACTAAGGGATCCTAGACACAAATCCCAAAGGGCTGTACAATTTGTATGGTGGGGAAGTGCACTAGGACTCCATTTTCTCAAATTGCCTGATTCAGGCCAAAAAATGCAGAAAACAAACTATGTACAAATAAAAGATGAAAATGATCTACAAAGGTAAATGAAAGGCACACCAAGCTTGAAGAAAGTTAACACTACATGCTACAAACAAAACAACAGCAGAGTTACTCCATTAAAGCTCAGTTTAAAAGCTAAACACAGAAAATTGTCCCTCCAAACGTTGTTTCCTTCAGCTTTACGAAATATCACTCTAACAAAAATGCCTCCAACCCTACCTCAGGGTCGATTCATGACTTATAAAGACCTCAAAAATAGTTGAGCTCCTTGGGTCGAGTCTTTTAGATGACCTAAAGCAAACATTATAAAACCCACTGTGTTTTGCAAACTTCGGCAACTTTTTACCATTCAGTAAAGTGAGCCTCTAAACTCATTGAACTCTTGACAACCTCTTTACCAAAGACCAAAAACACCCTAAACACCCAACACAATGGTCAACATGACCTTAAGAAAAGCAAAAACAAAACTAACCCTCTAGGTTTCTTCTTTACCTATGAAACTGCCAGTTGCTCCTTAGGTGCTCCTCCACCACTTTGAAGCAACCATTGACATTACTTCATACTTGCATCATCAATGGTTTGGTAAGTTAATAGCAATTGCATGTTGTTAGTTTTTCATTCCTTTTCATTTCATTATTTTATTAAAGGTTTGATTACCAAAAGCGGGGTTTGACCAAGGAAAACCCTTATTCACTAACCTTAAACCATTTTTCCCCTATTACATGTTTGTTTGCAGACCTAGGTATGCAGATTTGACAACATTTTTGGTGTTGAAGATTGTTTTACAAGTCAACTTAAGTCTATTTCAAGCTTGGAGAAGGTTTTTTGTCTTTTTCCTGCATAATTGACTTCGACAACCCGAAAAGTAGTGATTTCTAGATCTAGTGTTGCAGAGTTGTCTCCTGGTTTTTTAAAAATTTGGGAGAGGACTAATTCACCACCTATGGAGAATGAGTCCCACCTTAGGACTGAAAATCTAATTTTTTTCAAATTTCGGATCTTGACAGATAGAAACTTACTCTTTGCAATGGTTTCTAGTTTTGATTGTGTAATAATTTTTGCATCAACGTTTCGGATCACACTCTGTGATCCATCATCAGGATGAGCAGAGCTGAAGGAAAGAATTGCAAAAATTATTACATAATCTAAATTCTTTCCTTCAGCTCTGCTCATCCTGATGATGGATCACGGAGTGTGATCCGAAACGTTGATGCAAAAATTATTACACAATCAAAACTAGAAACCATTGCAAAGAACATTATGGATTGTGGAAACTTGATATCATTAATAGAAACTTGCTTTCGATAGTTTTTCACCAGATGGAGGACTAATTTGCCACCCTGGGAAAATGAGTCCCACTGTGAAAAATTAGTGATTTCATTCAGCATCCACAACATTCTAGATTCATCATATTTTTCCTAGGTACACTCATATTCATCCCTTTCCTTTATGTTCTGCATATTTTCTTCATTTAGTTCATTATTGCATAACACAATGTGTTTTCAAACATAGCTTAATTTCACTTTTGCATTTGTTTTCATTCATTCAAATTAGTCAATTGCATTTAGTTAACTTCATTTAGGTTAGAAAACATCACATATATCATAATTTGAATGAACCATTAACATTTTTGCTCCTATCTCTCTCCTTTTAGGTGAAAAACCCTAGAAGAGCAAGAGTTGTCCATAGGAGCCAAAAATCGATGATTCAATTTGATGATGTCATCAATGTAAGTTTTTGGTGGCAAGTTCATAATGAGAAATTAAGGTTAAAAGGTGGATTTTTCAAAACATTTCTCACAGTTTGCAAAGAAGAAGTTTCATAGAGCAATAAAAGATTGAAGATAAGCATGACAATGGAATCTATTGATCGAGAATCGAGTGGTGGTATTTTTCTAAGGATGAAGAGAGTAGATTTGGATGAATTTGATCATCAAAAGATGAAGGAAATGGAACTAGGGTTGAAATTTGATGAATTGTAGAATCTAAGTGCCCTGGGTATGGATTTATGGGGAGAATTTCCCTAGTTTTCTGACAAAGAGACTATATTGTTCCTATTGAGTCAATTCAAGGATCACAACATTGTTTTGGATAAACCCTATCCTATCACTAAGGAATCCATTGAAGCTATTACTAGATTGTGTAGTATTGATGGCCCCCCTAGGAAGAAAATAGTGAAATATAGAGACATGGAGGAACTTACTGGTATTGTCAAAGACCTCCAAGCTCTACTAATAAACACCATTATCGATCCTGCAGTGAGGTATGTTGCTTACGATATCACTAACAAAATATATTTCAGAAATCATGAAGGTTCTACTTTGGCTATTTTTGTATATCTTGCACATAAGATGGTGAAGGAAAATAAGCAGTTTGACTAGTTTAGCCTCATAATGGAAAACCTATTTGAGAATCTCAGAATGTCTTTGGTTGAGAGTTATCCTTTCTAGTTTGGGACTCTCCTGATATGTTTAGTATTCTACTTTTTGAGTTTTCTACCATCAAAGGAGAATGTTAAGTGGAATTCTGGCATCCCTCTCAAAAATCAAGTCCACAGGTATCTAGAATGTATGGAAGATAAAGCAAGTGCATGCAAAGTCTATTTCTCATCCTTGCAGATGAATCTATGCCCTGGTGTGATAGTCTCTAGTCAATTTGAGGAAGGTTCCTCCTCTGGTAAGAAGGAGTTAGAGTTTTTCATTGGTGGTTCCCCTCTAGAATGTTAAAGGAGTAAAATTAACACAAAGGATGTCATTGCTATCTTAGGAGAGAAGGAGAAGGAAGAAAAGTATCTTTCTAGATCTAACTCTTCAATCTAGATGAATTTTGTTTGGTTTTGGATGAAGGTGATATGAGAAAGATTGGTGAAATGTGTTATGCCTACTCTTCGATTAGTAGGCTTAGAATTGATGTTGCCTTGGTTGATTATCTACTCAAAAGGGTATTACCATTCCAAATGTTTTTGAATCGTTACCGAATGATCTGGTAGAAGTAGTTGAAGAAAGGTTGTTGTGGAAAGGATCTGAAGGATATAAGTTCCAAGCTATGATTGATAGAAGGTGTTTCAAATCCAAACAAAATTTATCCAAACACATTGGTGAGACAAGAGAATGCATGAAGGAGATTTCTAACATCTACAGGTATTGTCTCTGGTGGCCTGCTCTATTGATAATTTTAGAACCAAAATTGAAGCTATTGAATTTGAATTGAATGATATTGGGAAGTTCTTTGACTTCTTCAAAGATAAAGATGGACAACAAATAATAAGAGTTGGAGAGTTGCAAGCTGAGTTATTGTCTACTCAAAGATAGAGCGAAGATTTGGTTAAAACTTTCTAGTTGGTCAAAGAAATTGTTGAGGCCTAGTTGGATCATCTCTCTGAGATACTTTCTAATGTAGAGGATTGTGAATGATAGTGGTTATCTTCAAACTGGCCATCTCCATTTATGTTGTTGACTTTACTAGACAATATGTGTGCTAGAATTGTTTTTGTAGTGCTATCCTAGAAGAGAATTCTTCCAAGTGTGAGAGAAAGGTACAAGAAGATTTTTCATGTGAAAAGTGTTATTTTTACTTGATCTCCTGAATGTTCTCATTTTTCCCTTTTCCTTTGATGGAAAAAAGGGGGAGAAAATGAAGAGGAAAAGAAAAACAAGAAGAGGTATTGAATTTCTTGACAAAGGGGGAGTGCTTGGAGTTTTGGAGTTTTGTGTTCTTGGGTTTTTGTTGTTTTGCAATCAATGCCAAAGGGGGAGATTGTTGAGAAGTTGTTGAGATTATTTTGAATTGTTTTCATTGATGTCAAAACTTGGATCTAGAAGGTTGAGCTCTAGATGATATACAAAAATGATCTATCCTATCAAGTGTTTTGATGTTACGTAGTATGGATGTTATCTTTGATCCAGATATGGTAGTACTTCTTTTTGGGACAATCATGGAAGACAGTTAATGCAAAATGATGAAGTCTAATCTTTTGATGTTGTCTATTGTGCTCAAAGCTTACTCTGGGTAACCTTGCTATCCAAACATTCATGTAGCATGTTACAAGTTTTGCTATGTCAAATTGTGTTTCTGTGGTTGATACTGAAATTGATGATAATCAAGATTTGGTCTTGGTTGTGGCATTCCCATCGACTCTAGAATATATTTCATGTAATTCAAAGTTTTCTATATTTTGATAATTATGTGATATAATGAACCTATCTTATGTATGACCTATTTATGGGTCCCTTGGTAATGTGGCAAAAATATCTTTATGTGCGACCTATCTTTTGGGTCTGGTACTAGTGTGCAATGCCTTATTGAATATTTCAAGGTTATTCTTCAAGCCAACATGTTTTGTGGTGACCTAATTCAAATTGTGTTTGGACGACTTAAGAGAATATGAAGACATTGTATCTATTCGACCTAGGAGATTATGAAGTCAATGAAATGGTATAAGTAAAAAAGAAAATTGTTTGATGAAACAAGGACTGTGGAGTGTGGTGTGTGTGAGCAGATAAAAGGGTATGAAGGAAGAAGTAATCTATTTTGTAGAGGTTGTGAGAGGAAGGTGTGCAAAATATTTTTGACCAAATCTTTTGTAGAAATATATTATGCTCTTAACCAAAACTAAATTCATGCATATGTAGATGGGTGATCCCATAAAGCTGGTTTAAAATTTTTGGGAGGAACTGATTTTTGCTGAAATCACATATTTTTAGAAAATATAATGATTTAAGCCTTAAAAGGTTCCATTTAAAGAATTCCAATTGAAGAGGGTTTGATAAAACTACCCTAAATCAAACCCCCTTGGATAGAACCCTGCTAGTTTTAAACCATACCTATAACAGAGTCTCCTTTACACCTATCAAAATGCTGATAAAAAACCACTTTTGATTTACCTTTTGGAAGATCAAATGAATTCATGTAAAATTTATTTTTTGTAAGTATGTAGTCTTTATTATAAGCTTCTCAAAAATTATAATTTTAAATAAGTTTAATTTATTATTATATTTATTTTTTATTTCTTGTGAATGTAGGTTTTTCACCGAAAATCAAGCTCTTTGTTCTACACGTGGAAAAATAGCAGATTATTAAAAAAAATTAAAAATATTAGTGCCCCAGATATTGAAGTCCTTGATCCAAAAAAGAAAAAAGAAAAAATTTTGAAACATACAAAAAAAGTTACACATTATACGGTCGCACTGTCTGAATTATAATTGGTTTGAATTCGAAACTCGATTAAAGAAAAAATATTGAATAAAAAACTATCTAACCAAGTGGAAGCACTAGATATCAGAGCTACAAATCTAAATTCAAAAGAAATAGAATTTTATCCTTCATGGAAAAAAATTTATGCGTTATACGGTGAGCGTCACTTTTTAAAAATGTTGTTTTCTGAAAAAAAAACTAGTTTTCAAGGGAGATGAAAAAGAAGTGCAATCTAATTCCAAAAAATTTGAAAAAAATATATTTAGAA
The DNA here is from genome assembly GCA_007258455.2 of Sequoia sempervirens. NCBI lineage: Eukaryota > Viridiplantae > Streptophyta > Pinopsida > Cupressales > Cupressaceae > Sequoia > Sequoia sempervirens. Next base: position 164,066,383 of record VDFB02026320.1, on the reverse strand, counting down.
TCTATAGACAAAATTTCACGAAACTCTAGTTTGCATCATCTTTAAATTACTCACGGTTTAGCCGCTATAGGTGCCCGAAAGTGAAGATTCAGTTAAAAAAAATTATTTTAGTGTCTAGTTTGCCAAAAATTGTAAACCACTATTGTGGGATCACCCAGATGCAACTTCATCAGTTCACTTTTGTTAGTGATACTATATTGTATTAATTGGGCATTGAGCCCTTTTTCTGTAGGCAGTGAGTCTTTCTCTTTTGGCAGTGAGCCTTTATCCTTTGGCAGTGAGCCTTTTTATCTTTGGATGTAATAGTCAAGTAGTGAGCCCACCAGAAATGAGCCTTACCTATAGTGAGCAATTTGGCAATGAGATTTTAAAAAAATCACCTTAACCGGTATTTTATAATTGAGAATTAGCATTCTCCATGGTTTTTCCCTTCTTGTGTTTCCATGTAAATTATGGTGTTCATTGTGCTTGGTGTTGTGTGCATTCATGTTAATATATTTTTTATTATTTATTGATTGATATATGCTTGCTCTGGATTAATTAAAGAAGAGAAAATTGTTTTACAATAACTAATTCACCCCCCTCTCAATTATCCAAACTGTTCAACAAGGCTTCCATATTTTTTGTTAATATGTCTTCAGCTTTGGATTCAATTGATGGTTTCATGATTGGATGAATAGTAAACATGAGATCCTTTGAAGGATCTTGAGGTGATATAAGAGAAGTTGCACTTTCCATTGTATCTACATTTCGAATATCCTTTCATGGGATTTTTTCAATGGTAAATGATTCAAACTTCTCTAAAAAATTCATTGTGAGATCCTTGTATTTCGATAATTTGTCATGCTTTTCTTGATATGTCCCATTTATTTACTTAATGACTAATTATGAATCATCGAATATCTTGATATTTCAAACTCCTAAAGCTAAAATAGTGTGCAAACCAACAATTAATGCTTCACATTCCATCGTGTTATTGGTGCATAGGAATTTTAAGAGGTATGATAAGGGAATAAGCTTTCCTGTGGGTGGAACTATTAGAAACCCAACACTGAAGCATGTTCTGCAATTAGATCCATCGAATTATATTCCCATTCTTCATCATCTTTCTGAATAGTATACACATTCTCATCAAGGAACGTTTCTACATTAGGTAATGTCAGGGGTGAGGGAGCATCTACTAAGTGGTCAGTTAAGGCTTGTACTTTAATTGATTTTTTTGAGACAAACTTAAGATCAAACTTTTTTAACAACATAACCCATTTAGCCAAGCATCCTGATAAATCTATTTTACTGAAAAAATATGTTTTAGAGGATCAAATTTCATCATCACATGTATTTCCGCATACAATAAGTAATGTATCAATTTACTTGTAGTGAATACAACAGCCAAAAAAAAAAAATCTATTGTTGCGTATCATTTCTCATAATCAATCAAAGTTTGGATGATGTAATAAACATGATGCTCTTTATTGTTTTCATCTTGTTGAGCCAACAATGCTGCAAGAGCATGGGCTGATGTGGCTATGTAAAGGATGAAAGGTTTGTTTTGCATAGCGGGTTGTAAAATAGGTGGAGTTGCAAGGTAATCCTTCAAAATCTCAAAAGCCTGTTTACAATCCTTGTTCCAATCAAAGTGCACATCTTTCTTGAGGAGATGTGTAAATGGTAACGTTCGATTAGCTAAAGATGCTACAAAATGACAGATAGCTTGAATTCTTCCTTGTAATGTGCACAATTGAGAGATGTTTTTAGGAGGTGGCATGTTAACTATAGCATCAATTTTATTTGTGTCCACCTTGATGCCTCTGCGAGATACAATAAAACCTAGAATTTTTCCACTATCTACACCAAAGACACTTTTTTGGATTTAATCTCATGTTGTATTTTCACATTTTCTCAAAGATTTGTCGAAGGACATTCACATTGTCTTGTCTTGTTAAATATTTGGCTATAATTTAATCAACATAGTCTTCCAAAATCTTATGTATGTAATCATAAAATATTAATGTCATAGCTCATTGATATGTTACGTCCTCATTCTTCAATCCAAAAGGCATCATGACTGAAAAAAATGTTCCCCAAGCTATTGTAAATGTTGTTTTGTATTGGTCTTGAGGGTTGATAAAGATTTGATTGTCTCCAGAAAATCCATCCATGAATGACAAAAAAGCATGTCATGTAGTTGAGTCGACTATCATGTCGATATTAGGAAGGGGAAAGTTATCTTTCAAAGATGCTTTATTCAAATCATGAAAATTTGTACACATCCTAATACAATTGTCAAGTTTTGTGACTACGACAATGTTTGAGATCCAAGGAGAATAATCTATAGGTCTTATGAAACCAGCCTCAAGGATTTTTTCAATCTCTCCTTTAACTAGCAAGGCTATCTTAGGATTCACCTTTATATAATTTTTCTAACCAGCTTAGCATTTTTAGCAAGGACTATGTTATGTGTCACTATCTTAGCATCAATTCCTCGCATATCAGAATATTTTCAAGAAAATTTTTTGGGAAAGTCATGGAGTAAAATTGTGTGATCTTCTTGTTCTTTATCATCAAGGCACATTCTTATCTTAATTACTTTCTTAGGTTATCATTAATGTCCATTGGTATGTCAATTGTATCTCCTAGAGGAAGTGCACTTGGCTTTGGAAATTCAGGGTTATATTCTTCATTACTCACATTTGTCTCATTACTTTCCTCTTCTGTGTCATTTTTTTTGGTGCTAATCATAGCACATGTAACCTTTTTCTTTTGAGAAGTAGATGCTTTGTCACAAACTCCTAGCATTTCTTTCAAGGCTTCATCATCTTCAAAAAAATCCAATTTGATTCATCATAAATTATGTCATTCAATTCTCAATGCTTCAAGGTGGGATTGATTTTAGGTTTACACATGATGGTGTTAATGTTTAATGATGGTCTTTTACCTACTTGCATTATCTTAGAAGAATAGTATCCCAAACCATTTTTTGTTACTTGCATGTTAGGCTCTATAGAAACACGGATGCCTTGTTCTTTCTTTCCATATCCTCTACCACTATAACCCAATTGCTTCACAAGTTCATAACCTCTCCCATAAATATTTTCTATTTCTCATCAAAGTTTGTTGTATAGATTGTGTCTTCTTCAAGAGTGGATGAGGTAGATGCTTGTGAATTTTCTTCTGAGTTTTGTGTTGACATGACCATTGGTTGATTTTTTTTTTCATCTTATTTTCTTTTGATTATGTATTCTCCCATAAACAAGGGTGTGAACTCCAAGGAACCCTAATCATCGTCTAATAACTTTGACACTCTTTGTTTCTTGTTTGTCTTCTTCTATAGGTTTTATGTTTTATGTTGGAATCAATGTGTTTAGAAGACTTGTCATTCCTTTTTCAACTTGCACACAAACTTTAGGTTCGAGGTCTATTTCAATTTGATATACCTTATTGTTGTAGACATACTTCATTATACGATAAAGTGTTGAAGGAACTACGTGCATTTTATGAATCCAAGGTCACCCTAAAAGGAGATTATATGAAAGATTATTGGACATTACATGAATAGGGGTCTGCAAGGTTTCTTCTCCAACTATAATAGGTAAAGTAATCACACCTAATGGTTGTTTTCCTATGTTATCAAATATATGGATTGACAAGGTAACAAGTTGAATTTTTGACTTATCCACACCAAGTTTATCTAAAAGCATCATGCTACACACATTAAGAGTGGAACCATTGTCAACAAGGGTTCTCTTTATTCCTAATCTATTATATCCAGCTATGATCATGAAGGCATCAGTTTTCTTTCTCAATTCCAAAGGAGGAAACTCATGTTGATGAAAGGTGATGTCTACATTAGTTGTATTCATTCCTTTTATTAAAGTTTCCACATCATTTGCATTTGTACTTGGAGGAACCACTACTTGTTGTAAGGTTGTTTGAAGCATGGTGTGATAATTAGGTGAATTTTGAATTACGTCCCATAAGGATATCTTTGCAGGGGTATTTTTAAGTTGGTCAACAAGATCATACTCCTTCCCACTATGTGAAGTTAAATGAAGAGAATTAGGCAAAATTGGATTAGGAAAAGGTAAGGTTGTTGGAGTTGGTTGTCTTGGTTGTGAATTTTTTTGATTGTTGTATGAATGAGCAATGGTATTATTATTTGATTGCTTCAAAAATATGTTCTTAGGTGGGTAAAGAGTAAATTTGGGCTTGTTTAAAGGTTGAGGTTTGTGTGAAGGTGGGTAAAGGATGAGTTGAGGTTGAATCACGTTAACTTCTCTTAGTTTTGGTTCTTCATAACAAGCCTTAGTGGATGAGCTTTGTGAGATGAAATCCTCAAGGGCTTCATCTAACATGTCAAAGTCATCACTACTAAAAGGATTGAGGGTTAGGTTAACTTGGAAAGAGAGATTTGAAATAGTCAAATAACTATACTCTCTCCAAGTGGCTTAGGTGTTGGATCTTGTTTTTGGTTTTGTTTTCTAATGTATGTCTAATGTAATCTAATCTAATTAAAATATGAACTAATGCTAAAAATGAAAAGTGCACAAATCTAATTCCATCCACAATTGCAATGAATGTAAATTATGCTACTTCTAATGATTTGAATGTAACAAAAAGTGTGCAAACTGAAACAAAAAAGTTTTAACAGAAAAGAGAAGCTCAAAAATAGGGAATTTAAGTCTATAAAATGTAGTTTAGAATTTGCACTAGGACTGATTTTCCCAAGGTGGCGAATGAGTCATAGTAGGGATTATTTTCAAAACTTTCAAAAAAAATTAATTATTTTTTGTGTCTTTTATGCTATATGATGTAAATCCTTAGTGCAAATGCATATTGTGTTTGATTTTTTAGTGAAATGAAGTGCAGAAATGCAAGCTATATGATCTTTCACTAATGAAAAATTAGAAACACTAGAATGCTAATTAACTAATGTAAACTATAATACAAGCCAAATCTAGGATGATGATGTACTTCGAATTAGAATTTTAATGTTCTAAATATAGGTTCACCAAAATGAAAGGTGGAAAATTGTTTACTTTCCTTCTAGGGTTTAGAACCTAAAATGACAATCTTCACTAAATTTCACTCAAGAACAAACCCTTGAGATCTCAATGCAAAGGAGAGAGAGATCTTGCAAGACGGATGTACTAGGGGATGAATAGAGACTATTGAAGGGTTCACCACTAATCTTAGACTTGGAAAAATAAATAAAATGCAAGACACAACACTAAACCCTAATTCAATGCAATGACCTACAAAATGACCTAGAAATGCCAATAAAATGAAACATAAAAATAGTAAAATGAATGATTTGCACCTGGAAATCTAGAAATGACTAATTGAAGATCTAAAATGCTGGAAAATCTAATTTTTTGAACAACAGGGACTCATTCACCAATCTGGGTGAATCAGTCCCAGCTATGGATCTTTGCACAGGAATATGTTTAAAAAAAAGGGTATCCGAATTTGCAAACAGTTCTAGAAAATGCCTATAGTGTGACTCATTTTCCACCTTGGGTGAATCAATCCCATTTCTCCTTTTTGAGAATTTAAAGTTATGATCTACACTTCAACACCTGCTCTTTCCTTCCAAATTGAATTCTGGATCTGAATCTGCAAAAAGACATACAAAACATAATATAGACTTGATTTGAGATGGGGGTTTGCCTCAGTCAAACACCTAGTTTGGTAATTAAACCTTGATATAAATAATGAAATATGCATGTAAATAGGACTATAAACCCTAGCCTTAAGTGTGTCTAAGACTAAGAAATATGAAACATGATGCAACCCTCTTCTAATGTGTAAGAATGAGATGCATTAATGGAAATGTGACAATGAATGACCCACTTTGAGAGATCTCTAATCACCCAAATGAGCCTCAACAAAGCTTGTACCTTCCTTAGGTTGAATGTAGAGTGATAATGGAGGATGGAATCACTTAGGAAACAAGTCTTTAGGCATGGCTTGATGGCTAGTTGTATCTCCCCAACCTAGAATCCATAATGATTCACCATAGACAACCATGATCAGCCCTTGATAATGCTATATCTTGAATGAAAGTGAGATTGAAGACCTAAAAAAACACTTTAATGTTGCTCCAAGACTTCAACTTTGCTTGCTTTTGAAACTTGAATGCTCTTGTGAAAGAATAATTCAAGATTCTTGATGCTTGTCTCTTGAAATTGCTCTTGAAAATTCCTTCTTGGATTGCTTAGATGATGAAAATGACTTAGTAACTTTCTTATATAGGCATTAACACCTAATTTATGGTTATTTAGATCTCAAAGGCTGAAATCCACCAAAAATTTGAATTGAAAAGGTGTTTTTCCCACTCAAAACTTAAAAAGGCCCCAAATGGGATTCATTCACCAAAGGTGATGAATTGGTCCCACCTAGGGGACTCACCCAAGGTGGAAAATAAGTTCCACCCTAGATTTTTTAGGTGATTTCTTAGGATTTTATATGTTTTAAATTATTTTGTTGGGTTTTTAGTTGAAATAAGCCTCAAGATCTGAAATAATGGGTCTTAGGGGCCTATTAATGATGATTTTAAAGGGGTAATTAATCCAAGGGTTCCAAAATAGGTCCAAATTAAGTGTGAAATTGCATCACTTTCAAGAGAGTACAATTTTATACACTACAACAGATTTATACAGACCCATTTCCATCTCATTCTACGAACTTTATTATTGACCCTTCTTATGCTTCTCCTAAACCCTCTGTGTATGTTAATATGGTTTCAATTACTCCTCTCCTATAGCCTATGACTGGTTTGCCAAACGTAATTTTCACCTTGCAGGACTTTCTTTTGAATAATAAGCCCTCTCCCCTATACATTCTTGCTCGCCTCAATGGAACATTATGACAGGAGTCCTAGTTGACCCTATGAGCTCGGTGACTGCTATTATGGAGACATTACGGCTAAATTTGTTACAAAGGGAGGAATATGAGATGATGAAATCTATCAAGAATATGTACACACGACGGTCTCTCTCTTAAGCCATATGGCTCTATAACCCTTTTCATCCTAGTTGGACCTAGGTTTGTGGATATAACTTTTGATGTTATTCCAAAATCTGATCTATTCAGAGTGAAGCTAGGTATTCCATGGCTAGCTTCCATGAAAAAAATTGCTTCCATTATTGAAAAATGTTTAAAATTCTCCCACAAAGGTGTCATGCATGTTGTGCACGACACTGGATATCAACCATTGGTATCCCATGGGGGTTATTCCTTGGATCATTTTTGGCTCACCTCAGTTGGTCTACTCCCTCCTAGAATGGACCTACTTTACCAAAACCACATGAATTAAAAAGCTAGGGACAAAGTAAAATCATAAATAACTTGCCCGGTAGCATAGCAACAAGCTTCCTCCTCCTCTCAGAAGGGAAAGGAGAAGCATGCCCGTCCTCAAGGCACCACTTATGCCTCCCTTCCTAAAGAGGAACTTTGGGTCAATACTCTTGGTTTTCACATAAGAAGTCTGATGGTACCTTCTTGGCATAAAGCTAAGGTTTAGGTATCCAACCTTCCTACCTTACCCACGGGCCCTTGGTCTGGCATGGACAATAAGGGGAGGGGTCACCATGGGGAGTCCTCTATGTCTTGACCTTCATAGCCTCCTACCGCTCCTATCCCCAAGGTAGTGAATGGGAAGAGGCCTGCCACTAAGGCATTGGAGCTGACTCCCCCTATTGTTGTTCCAACCTCTTCTCAATATCTCCCTCTTGCTCCTATCTAAGAGTCTCTCCCTCTGCCAAAAATGGTCATGATGGACACTTATTGCTAAGTTGGAGCCTTCTTCCCCCTCCTAGCTTTTGACCTCTAGCTCCTGGAGTCACAGGAATTACCTTGCATGTGAGTGCAAGTATCGACAAAAGTCTCTAGCTGTTGAGCAGGCCGCTTTGCAGAGGAAGGTAGGGGGTTAGTGTTTTTTGTTCTGACACCTTCCAAAAGCTTCTAATACGTCTTCCTCTCCTATCCCATTTGCTTTAGTTTCATTAGGCTCAACGCTACTTCTAGCTCCTACTAAGAGTGTAAACGAACCTCACCCAAAAAAGGTGTAGGTGTTTATTACTCCTTCGTTCGAGCCGCCTCTTTTGATGTTCCTCCTGGACATCCCACTATTTTCAAAGCATGTGGACATGCTAAACACCTCAGTGGTTTTTGTCACTTTCTTCTCCTCCTCCTCTGCGCCTTCTACCTATTCTATGGGGATCTCACATCCTCTAAAAAGGCAGAAGATGGAGGATGGACCTTTTATTATAGGGGGTTGAGAGAGGAATTCACCTTCTTTGGAAGGTGGTTCTACATTAGCATGTGTTGTGCTAGTGATGAAGGAAGGTTTGGCGTCCCTAGAGATTTTCACTACTCTCGAGTCTCTTGGTGACTCTAGTAGTGAATCTTAGGTGCCACCACCCTCGCTCGTTGAGTTAACACATGGCACTCCTATGAAGTGCATGTTTAATTATTTGGACGAGGTCTTGACCCTTTCAATGATCTTTGTGAAAGTGATAACTTTCACCCCACTGGAACTGAGCAAAGAAGACCTCGAAGAGTCTCCTTCCTTGGCTCTTGTTGCAGGGGGGTCAGAGGGTTCCCCCTTGATATTTTTCTTGTGTAGGTTTGTTTGCCTTCCCCATACAATGATCTAGATTTGGAATTCGACGACCTCTTGGTTGATGAGGACTAGGGGGTGCCTCTTCTTTATCTGTAGAGTAGATTGTGTGTGTGTGTGTGTTTGTGTTCCCTCGTGCTTGCTTTGTGTGTTCCTAGATGACCCTTGTCACCCCTATAGGTGCTTGGATACAAAAGTTTCTTTTGTCATAAAACTTTCTCTATTTTTTGAGTCATTCTTCCTCTATTAGGTGTATTTATTTTTGACAATTGGGGACGATGCAAAGTGTTGGGAGCATTTAGGATTCCCTTCCATGTTGATCATATTTTTTAATTTTATTTTGTCTTCACGTGCATTCTTCATATGGTCTGATATAGTAGGGGGTTGATGAAAATTCATCTATATATTGGGTAAACCCACAAAAGTGGTTTACAATTCCAGTGAGGAAGGAAAAGTTGCAAAAAAAATTGGTTTTTGGGGGTTCGAGTGAACCCAAAGGGGGTTTCATAGAACACCCATTTGAACAACCCATTTAATGATGGGGCCCACCATTCCTGGTAAAAATACAAAAGTGAAGGCTTGTGGAAAGGGGGTTCACTCGAACCCTAGTTCAAGCAAACCTTGGTTCGAGCAAACCCCTAGGGGTTCTCCCTTTTTCCCCCCTTCTCCCCCTTAGGCACAAAAAAATTCTAAAATTTTTCTCTTCGAAGCTCGAGTTGAGGATGAAAATGGAGGAGACTTCACATAACCAACTAGATGATGGTAGTCCTTGGAACAAGCTATCCAATGAATATATTTTTAATATGTTTTGGTTTTATTATGTATTTATTTTTTTAGTTTTATTAAACATAGGTTTTTCACCAAAAATCAAGCTCTATGTTCTGCACATGTAGAAAAATAACAGATTATCAAAAAAAAATTGAAAAATATGAGTGTACTAGATATTGAAGTCCTTGATCCAAAAAAATTTGAATTTTGATACATATAAAAAAGTTATGCATTATACGGTATGCCTATGTCTGAATTGTAATTGGTTTAACTTTGAAACTTGATTAAGGAAAAAATATTCAATAAAATACTATGAAACCAATTGGAAGCACTAGATATCGTAGTTACAAATCTAAATTCGAAAAAAATAGAATTTTATCCTTCATGGAACAAAAGTTATGCATTATCCAGTGAGCATCACTCCTTAAAAATGTTGTTTACTCAAAAAACTAGTTTTTGAAGGAGATAGAAAAAGAAGTACAATCTAATTCCAAAAAAAATTAAAAATATATTTTTAGAATCTATAGACAAAATGTCACAAATCACTAGTTTGCATCATCCTCAAATTCCTCACGGTTTAGCTGCTATAGGTGCCTAAAAGTGAATATTTAGTTAGAAAAAATTATTTTAGTGTCCAATTTGGCCAAAAATTGTAAACCAGTATTGTGGGATCACCCTACTACTATTATACTTATATATATATTTATGAGCAGCTCTGACCCCTAAATATCAGATCACCCCTATGTCCCTTGTTCGTGATGTTATTGTCTTTTTTTACATTGTTTTTATCTTATCTTTCGTGCTTGATTTGTGATGTTGTGGTGCTCCTATGTTTTCCCTCACGTGTGCGACAACATTGCTGCAGTTACATCTCACTATGTTCTGTGGGCCACAACATCACTTTTTCATTCCTACTTTTCTCTCCTTAAGATGTCACGTGTCTTGTGTTTAGCACACACCATCTTAAGGGGGGGCTACCATGTTATTTTGATTTTCAAAAAATGCATTTGGTGGCCAACGAATCTTTTCTTGAAAATATTTTCAAAATATTTTTCAAAAATCGCATTTTCAACAAGGACCCCTAGTGGAATGTGTTCCTTCATCATGGGTTAGTAAAAAAATAACTTGAAGAACTTTCCTCCGAGGAGGGAGCAACTTTTCCTACGAGAGAAGCCTTGACATTCCCCTTGTGAGGGGGCATTTTCTTCCTTTTGAATTCCATGATGAAATAAACATCTTTCGAAATGATTCCTTGATGTTGAATTGATTTATGAAAAATACGCCTGCACTTTCAAATGTGCATCCCTTGAGTGGACCCCTTTTCCTTTTGAAGGGTTCTCAAGGGACCCCTTTGAAATCTCTTCCTTCAATCTTTGACTATTTGCATAACTCTCTGCTTGCTTACCTACATGGTTGCTTTTTGTTTTCTAACATGTTTTGTCTATGGATTAGCATGCTTTGTAGGTATGCCTATGAAGCTATTTTCCAATCTTACTCTACAGAATCCCCTTACATCGGGATTCCTTCAAGAGAGAGTACCTGAGGGTGCCTTCTTTGCAAGTTCAAGGACCTGTGAAGTGCTTTCATCATGTTGGATTTTTCTATAACACCTCTCCCTAGCCTAGGTAAGATAACATTTTGATTTTGATTTGGTATTATAAATGTTAAATGTTATCATAATAAGATTAGACATTGTTGATTAAGTGAAAGGTTATCATGATTAGCTATGTTAATACAATTAATTGATAGATATGGTAGTTAACTATAGTCAGGATGTAGTATGTACTTCGACTATGGATATATGTATATGCATAAGTACACAGTTGTGTGTGTATGTTTATAGGTACCAGGTATCAACTCCACCTGGCTCCACAGGTCTGAGTGTACCTTCCCTAACAGTGGTTAATAGGAGATAGCACATTGACCAACCCTTAACATAAACCCTTATCATCGTACCCAGCTGAGTATTACTTTTCTTTTACTAAATAGTGCAAACCCCGGATACCGTGATTGGTAACATTTCGGAAAACCTTAATCCCCTATGCGGTCAACCTATGAAGAGCATCTAAGCTTTTGAGTTAAATTGCATGTTTCCATAAATTTTAATGTAGGAAATGCATTTTATGATTGAATGGGGGAATTTAATATTTAAAAGGGTTAATTGGGCTTATGAATATACACTTTGACCATAATCGCATAATTTGTGTGGTTAGGTTCATTTAGGAAATTACAAGCATTATTTTATTATTTAATTTTAAATTGCACTTATAAAGACCTAAATTGTGATTTTAATGCTAAATGTTGATTTATGCTATAAATTGAATGTTTAAATTATAAATTAGAAAAGAAGGAAATGATATAAAATAATATATTTTAAAAGGTAATATTTAATATTGAATTTTAAAAAGTGAAATGTGAAAATGAGTTTTAAAAAAGGAAAATAGATTTCATTTTTGGCTGGAGCATATTTTGGAGAGAAAATGTGAGGGAAAAACCCTCTTTTTGAAGGAAAATTGATTTGTTCATTGTGGGAGCAATTGGGCATGAAATTGCATGGGATCAGTTGCATTTGGATAGGAATGGGGAAAGAAAGTGATGGTTGTGATCTCATGTGCTCTCGTTGCTTGTGTGTAAACATCCTCTCATTTGAATTTCTTATTTGGGAATGGAGGTAATTTATCATTTCTTCATATTTACTTGATTTTAAATAGTTTGAATTATTCTAATTGCATTGATAGTATGTTAGAATCCTTCCATGTATTTTATTTGAATCAAATTGATAGTGTAGAATTTATTTTGAGAAATTTTTGAGAATTTTCCCAAATACGGGGTTACCATGCCCAATTTTTAATTGGAGGCTCAAATTGGTGTTTTTATGTTAAAAGTATGTTTTTAGGCACTTTTGGATCAAAAAGGTATTCTTACATTTCTGATTTTTTGAATTTTTAAAATTTAAGCTTTTTCAAGCTTCATCAATGGTGGAACCTAGATATGTGTGAAAATTGGACTTTGGCTAAAAGTAGATTTTTGAGAATATTATTCTATATTATAATAGGGAATGATAGAAAATGCATATGAATTCTTTTAATGAGATCGTTTCGGATCCGTTTGCTTGTTCAGATTCTTGATTTGTTGTTTTAGTGTAAAATGCAAATAGTGTCACAAGAAGTGTGAATGCCTTGTGTTTTATGGTGTTTTTATGTTAAAAGTGTGTTGTTGGGAACTTTTGGATCAAAAGAGTATTCTTACATTTTTTATTTTTGAATTTTGAAATTTTAAGCTTTTTCAAGCTTCATCAATGGTCGAACGTGGATATGTGTGAAAATTGGACTTTGTTTAAAAGTGAATTTTTCATAATATTATTTTATATTATAATAGGGAATGATAGAAAATTCATATGAATTCTTTGAATGTGATCATTTCAGACCCATTTTATTGATTGAATTTCTGATTTGCTATTTTAGTGTAAAAATGTGATTAATGTCACAAGAAGTGTGAATGCCTTGCATTTTCGAATGTGAATTCCATTATGAGTTGCATTATTGCATTGGATATATTTCCTTGTTTGTATAGAATGAGATGAACCCTAGGACCAGGTACTAGAGTGAGTTGTGGAAGTCATACATGGTTTATTGGATACCCTTGCATGCCTTTAGTGTTCTTACAGGCTAAGGATGTTTGGGAAGACATGCTCACTCCTAGAGTGTGGGACTTGTGTAGTTGTGCATTCTTGTTTGTATGAAAGGATGTAAAGTTTATATGATGCCATCCCTTTGGGAACACGTAATGACTCTCCCTATACTTGCACTTTAGCATCTAGATCCTACTTTGAGTAGCACCCAAAAGATGTATGTTCCTTCCTCTTTTGGGTGTCGAGTTTGAATACTATGTTCATGTCATGTGTAATGGATTGTATTTCATTTGACTCCTCTTATGAGTGATTGGTATATTGATTGTAATGGTTTGTATTTCATTTGATTCCTCTTATGAGTGATTGGTATATCAATTGTAATGGCTTGTATCTCATTTGACTCCTCTTATGAGTGATTGGTATATCAATTGTAATGGCTTGTATTTCATTTGATTCCTCTTATGAGTGACATGTGTGGAATCTAGTTTCCATGTGTGAGTAGCTTGTATGCCATGTATTCCATGTGTTGGAATGTTCTCTTACTTCATGTTTTATGCATTAAATGTCTTATGTAGTTGCATGAATTCTACTCTTCCCCCTTATGTGAATTGAGTTGCATTGACATATATGTTAGTTTCCCCTAATTGGGATGCCTATCCTTTATCTTGAATGAAGTGTATTCATTGTGATTGGTGTGTGTGTAAGCCTACACCTTTGTGCTTGAACCTTTCTTGAGTGTTTGGGATGTGTGACTATCTCCTTGAGCACGGGGGGTGGACCTACAGGTTCCACATGGTTTGGTGGTGTTGCAAACCACTGTTAGGGACCAGTGATCTTGGTGTGGTGGATCTACTTTGAGTTTTTCCTCCTATTTTCATGCTTTCATGTCTCCTTCTCTTCATGCTTTCTTATTAGTGTAAAGGTTATAAATGTATAATTCAAGGAACTTGAGTCCTAAGCTTGTAATTGTATGATCTGTTTTACAAATCTATGACAATTGCTTTAAGAATGCTTAACGATTACAATTTCAAAATCCAAATTACCTAATCGAAATTAACACATGAACATGATTAAATAAATGGAAATAACAAAGTGATGAAATAGAATGAGAGAAAGAGAGAGAGAGATGCAAACAAAGTTGATAAAGGAATTCATCCTAAGAATGACTACATCTTTGGTCCCCTCTCAAATGAGTGGACCGATCTAATTACTTCTCCAAAAAATCAATACAACATGTCGGCATAATCTCCCCTTGGTTTACAAAGAAATTTGACAAGCCCTCCTTCAAAGTGTGCAAGAGCATCCTCCTAAATAGCATAGAAATTGAGCAAAATTTCTCCAAGGAATTTTCTTCTCACATCACCACTTAGCCCCTTAGCTCCTATTCTACCCCCTTTTATATTGAAAATTTACCCAAATTGGTTACTAACCAATTGATTTTACAAAATTCCCCAAACTCCCTTTACATAGTAAAAATATTTAAAAAATCTCCCTTGGTTACAAAATAATCTCTCGAAAGCTAAAATTAATTCCCTCAATTCATAAGGTTCATCAATGTATTTTTAGCCCCTTTACCATTTGATATAATCGGGCTTTAAAAATATTAAAGAGTTGGCTCTCCTTAATATTAGGGGATATTTTTTGTTTATCATTATATTAACCCCTTAACATATATTTTTAAATAGCTATTCTAAAGGGGTTTATCCCTTTTAAATAGGGTTTATCCTTTAAATTAGGGGTAAAGTGTTTTTTTTAAAGAAAATGTGTGGGGCTTAATATGTGCACCCACCTTTCTGGGGTGGCGGCCCCACCCACTTTATCACATGCAAGCCTTAAATTAAGGCTTTTAAGAGATATGCCCCCCTTTATATTTGGTGAGTTGCTCATAGGAGGAGTGGTTAGGCTTATCAATTGTGGGTATGAGGTTGGGGATTTGACCCCCAACATTCTATTTTTAAAATTTAAACCTTGCCAACTGTCATTGGATGTACCACATATGTCTGCCACATGTTGACCTGAGACGATGCCACGTGTCGGAAAATATTCGTTGATCCAAGTGATGTGTCCTAGGGTTCCATGTGGCACCCAACGATGTGCCACATGGGATTTTTTTTATTCATTCACAACTTGCCATGTGTCAACATATGGCTGGTCGATGGTGCTGACTATATTTTGTTGATGTCATGCTAATGTCAGCATGGTCAACTTTTGACCTGATCTTTGAATGTTCATAACTCAGGCATAGGACCTCTGATTTGTGTGAAACGAACGTCGTCGAAAAGCTCTTGTCAAGCTCTTCGCAATGAGACGAGTATTGACCACTTTTGAAGACTTTAATTTTTTTTCCTTTTCTTTGACCTGAGCCCTGAGTTGACCAAGGTTTGACCGAGCATATCTTGGGCTCTGTAGCTCCGTTTGAATCTATTCGAGTTGCATTTGAGTCAAAATTTTGGACTCTTTCTGATGATGCCAATTCTAGAGAAATTTGAGAAACTTCAAATTTTGAGAAAGATCCTCTGGATCATTGTAATATTGTTATTGGACCTTCCTCATGAAGGATATTGTATTCAAATGATATTAAGAATAGTGGTATGCTTTGATTAGACTAGATTTGGTGACTCGGTGTGGATGTCATGCACTTGATTATTATTTTCATTTACATTCTAATTTTTGAATAATGAGTGAATGAATATAGGAACCTCATTTGGGTTTTAAAATGAATTTAGAATCTTATGTCATTTGACTCTTGTGTTGTGAGCATTTATGTGTGTCTAGGAAGGTTTTACGAAGGCTTGTAAAGTCTTGCTCGGGTGGAGACTCCTGGTAGGCCTTTCTTAGAGGGTTAGTGTTTTCTTGTAGTGTTGGTTCGAATTGTGGAACCATTATTCTTCCACTTGTGGGTATGTGTAGGATCATCATGGAAAAAACAAGCCCTTAAATGGCAAAAAATTCAGAAAAATTAAAGTTAGGAAAGTTGACATAAAAATTTGAATAAGTTATCTATATTATTTCAAAAATATGTAAGAATAGAATTTGTAGCAAATTGAATGTAGTTTCTAAACTACTAGGTTTATTTTTTTTAAATCTATTTGGTGAAAATTTGAAATTTCAATGCAGCAATACTTAAATTTTAGGGAAAAAATAAGAAGTAGGTGTTTGTCTGACCACCCTAACCATAATAAAATGATAATATTTTTTATAAGATTTTAGATATAAGTAGAGGACTCATGTCCTGATGTGATGCATATTTTTTGGTAATTTTTTTCCAAGTAAATAATTAATTCTATTTTTTATTACAACTTTTAAAAAATATAAAAACTTCTATGTCTGACCACCTTAATTTGGTCAAAACTTCATGAAATTCTTTTTTTTTTTTAATCCTATAGTATGTAAAGCATAGAATGTGATGCATGTTTCAGATTCAAAAAATGTGATACCGTTTGAAAGCTATAGATGTTTTTCAATTAGCCTATCAATCAGGACTTTAGTCATAATTCAAATAGAAAATGAATAATATTATTTATTAAATTCAAAGTAAAGCATAATTTATATTGGTGGAAAGCTGAGAATCTCCTTTAAAAACCCTTTTCATTTCATCAATTTTGGGTAAGAGAAAAGTCGTCAACCACACCCTACACATGCCCATCACATCGCCACTTTTTGGCCCATCATGATCCTACACATACCCTTGTGCGTCTTATAGCTACGATCAGAGATCGTTAGCTCAAATTTGATCTAGTGATCCTCTTCGTGTGTAGTCGTTTGACCTTATGTTGGTCAGCTTGGTTGGATGTGGGTTGGAGGTTGATGATTCCCTCATCTCGTACTCTTGTAGTCTTGTGAGAGAGCGTTGTTGTGGATTTTAGTCGCTCGTCGTAGAGATATCAATTTCTCTCTAATTGCTTCCTCATGGTGATTTGTTCCATGTTGGTAAGTCTTCCACTATTATCACCTTGCTTTTGCAATGGTGTGGTATTGTGCAATTGTGACATGTTGTTGTCGTATTGTTAGCATTGTTGGTTGTTGTTTAAAAAAAAAGGTTGTTTGGTCGGGTTTTGGCTTTGTCTTAATCAACAGGTCATTACATATGGTATCAGAGCCCATGTTGCAACATTGGGATCTCTACTTATGGTTGTTACCCACTTGGTGTATTGTGTGTGTTCCAAGTGCTTGTTGTGGTGAGATAGCCATAGGATCTCTTGCATTGAGTGCTTTAGTATGGTATTTTAGAGGGTTGAGTTTCCCAACCCTGACTTGTGTTGTGGAGGAATGATGCCTCCTAGGCCTTTCCTTACCCTATGGGATTGGAGTGGCTCTTATGGTTGAGAGTCTCCCGAGGTTGAGATTAATTACTTCCCTATATCCTGTGTTGTAGGTGGGCATGTTGGACCTTAGTATGTTGGTGGGTTGTAGGTGACATGTGTTGCCTAAAATTACCCTTGCTTGGTTTCTTAGTTCATGTTGTTGGAAGGTATGTTTGACCTTGAGGGTGCCAAGAAGTTCCATTTGTGTGTATTCTATTCTTGAGTCTTTCTATTTTTCTTCACCATTCAAAATTTTTGATGCAAAATTTCTGGTGCAAAATTTCCGGTGTAAAATTTTTGGCGCAAAATTTTTGGCACAAAATTTTTGGTGCAAAATTTTTGGCGCAAAATTTTTGGTGAAAAATTTTTGGCGCAAAATTTTTGGTGAAAAATTTTTGGCGCAAAATTTTCGGTGCAAAATTTCTTGGCGCAAAATTTTTGGCACATGTCTTCTTGTGCTCTACCTTCTTGTGCTAGTGATTGGTATATTGACCCTATGTGGTTTTGGAGTTGCTTTTGCATGTTATATTGCATTGAGATTATTAAATATGGTAATAGAAAATGAATGATCATGTGGTTAGTTCATAGAGATTATTGCATTCTCTCATATGATTGATGCATTTGGGTAAAAGTGATTGTGTGATGATGAAACCATGTTAACATTCACGCCTCTGTCAGAATTGTAAATCTATCTCATTCCTTCTCTCTCTTCCCATTGGTTTAATGAAGATGTCTATCTTTGAGTGTGTGGTGTATTGAAATCCATGGTATGCTTGTCTCTTATGAGCAAATGTTTATGCATTCATGAAGTTTGTTTTATTAGATCAAACCTTAGGTAAGGGACCTAAGTCCCCAAGTTGCATTCATAATCATGGAACATGTATGAATTTGAAAAGAAAATCATTATGCGTTAAGTAAAATTTTAGAGAAAAAGGGAATAGTGAATCCATTTGCATGTTAACGATAATTGCATAATAGGTGCATCTTGTTGGTGAGACCTATAGTCCCCAACTACAGTGTTAAGTCTTAAGAAATCATGTAGATGTTAAATTATTGTACCTTGATTCAAAATGCAAAATGTTAAATGTATGTTGAAGCGATAATGTTGCATACCTTGTCTTGAGTAAACATTGTAATGATATTGCACTGTGTATAGGAAATAAATGTGGTTAACACATGTGTGTAGTAAGGTGATTTACCATTTAATAATATTGAACGTGAATGTGAGAGTTATTATGACATTATTGTATTGAAAAGAGAAGATTGTATGGATGTTCGGAGTACACGTTCTTGGGAAGTTTGTATTGATCTTGCATAATTAGAGGTGGATAATGGTTTTATTTTGGTAAGAGGAAATTGGAAAAAGGTACTCCCTGTTATGTGAACATCCTATATTTTTCTCATGTTGAGTGTTGTGAATACCATGTGCTTGATTTGTGTTCCCATGGGATTGTGGTACAAGGTACCTATCCATGGATGATATGTTTTTCTAAGAGTATGGCGGAAGCATACTACTTCTTATGTTTTCTTGTTTGTCACCTTATTGAGAGCTCACCCAAAGGTGGTTGATAAGTCAACATGTGTGGGGTTAAGTAGAATTATGATACACTTAGGAAGGATATGGAATATGTTGTGACATTGGTATGGAGTAATCCTGCCACCCAGTCCTTTCTGAGAAGGGTAATTCACCTACTTCCCTTTATGAATGGACCATAGATTTGGTTCATAGTGATAGCCTATTCACCACAAATCTTAAGGAGGACATCAGCTTTTGGCATTGGTTACCAGTGACAAGTTTTGTCTTTTCTTTTTTGTGATATGTATATATGGTATCCAACATGAGAAGACTAAGTTGTCTCATGTTTAGATGGATTTCGTATCTGCACGTGTTCTACCATGATGCCATAGATATGATGTCACACCACACTGATGTTTTGACACAGTGTAGGTGATGATGTCGTGATGCTTATGGTAGCGAGCCGAGCTCAAGAGTAGGATGCCACATACATGGATAAGTGAAGGGTGCATATGTATGTTATGTATTCCTACATGATGTAGAGCGATAAGTAGACACTTGCACTTGTAGAGGGGTGCCCATGGTTGCTCGATTGTTCATGCATTGGTAGACATATGGGTGGGCCCTAGCCATGTATACCTATGGCTACAGTGATAGCCTATGTGTGCCCTTTTTCCATGAGGTATCACTATGTGAGGTGTGACTTGTGTGTGCTTTCTTTGTTAGGTACATTGCCATGCGGGATACGTCCATTGCATTCGTTCTCCACTTGGAGTATCGCCATATTGCATGGAGATGCAATGTAGAATGTGGTCGAGGTGCACATTCTGGATGTGGATAGCCAAGAAGTGTGTGGGCCACTTGGCGATTCCATGTCACATGACGACGCGATGCAGGGTGTAGCTGAGTACACCCCATGCCATGTGGTTAGTGTGCTCACTTCACACCACATGAGGGGTTGTTGCAATAGTCATATGTTGTTCCCTCCTTCCTTGTTGGTGGCTAGTTTCTAGTCACACAGTGATTTGTATAGTACAATTTCATAGATTATGAATTTTCTTTTGATTATTGATGACTTTCATACTGGTTGTGGAGATCGGTAATTTATTTATATTTGTTTGTAATGGTTTAGCCATGGATTGTGAAATTTCTTTGCATGTAGCTCTTGTAGTTACGTTGATTTAGTGTTGAAATTTTCATATTTTCTTATCTTATTGTTGGAATTGAGATTTATTCTCTTCTTATTGATGATCTTTGGCGGATAAACTAGTTTTCTATTTGTTGTTTTCAAATGTTGGTTTTTTGTTGTAATGTGATTCCTCATTGGGAACGGGAGAGTCAGACTCGGTTGAGTGTATACGAGGAAGTAGATGTAGGGAGCTTTGAGGATGGGGGCATGTGAAGTTGGTTGACAACTAGGTTCCACTACCTTCCTATGTGTGTGTGGACTACTCCTTGGGGGCTAAAAACCTTACACAAACAAGGGGTTAGTCATGGTGGACTCGTATGGATGTTATCACCCTTATGTGTGGCCTAACACCATTGAGCTACCTAGTGAGGATTGACATGGATTCTTGGTACTATGGCACTATGGTGGACCCAATGTAGACATTGTATTATGTTACCCAGTGATGTAAGTATGTATGTATATGTATAAATGAATGCTTCATCTTGGATATGGTTACATATGAAAAGTTCAAAATTTGGCTTATTATGCTTTAGAAAGTGTAAATTGTTATATTTTGTTGAAAATGATGGCAAATATGTTCTAATGTGTAAGATTGGAAGTGTGTGGAAAACAAACATTGTTGCAAACAATGGTGTTTTAGCAAGATTGGAAGTGCTTATGCATCTTTTTTACCCTATTCTTAGTGGAAATCAATGTGTATCTTAACCTATCCTTGAATGAATATGGATGTTAAAATAAATGCTTATTTTGAGAATTGTGACACATGTGATTTTAGCAAGATTAACCATGTTTTTTTGTTTCATGTTGAGACCTTATGAGTAAGGCATATGTCCTTAGAAAGGTGAATGTTAAATGGATGTTCTTTCTATTTCATTTAGTGATGAATGATGTATATTATATTTCTCATATTTGGGATGAAGTACAATCTTTTAATGTTTATTAATATATTTTGAGTACTAATGTGTGACATCATGCATATCAAGTTTACATTACTTCCAGTAGTAAGTAAAATATTAGGGAGGGAGGATGTAATACCTCTCTAACCCCGGCCTGGGTAAGATAACATTTTGATTTTGATTTGGTATTCTAAATGTTAAATGTTATCATAATGAGATTAGACATTGTTGATTAAGTGAAAGGTTATTATAATTAGCTATGCTAATACAATTAATTGATAGATATGATAGTTAACTACAATCATGATGTAGTATGTGCTTTGGCTATGTATATATGTATATGCATAGGTACACCATTATGTCTGTGTGTTTACAGGTGTCATGTATTGACTCCACCTAGCTCCACAGTTCTGAGTGTACCTTCCCTAATGGTGGTTAAGAGGAGGTAGCACATTCTCCAACCTTTGACTTAAACCCTTATCATCATACCTAGTTAAGTATGACTTGTCTTTGACTAAATAGTGCAAACCCTGGATACCGTGATTGACAATGTTCCAAAAAATATTAATCCCCTATGTGGTCGACCTGTGAAGGGTGTCTGAGCTTTTGAGTTAAATTGCATTTTTCTATAAATTTTAATGTAGGAAATGCATTTTATGATTAAATAGGGGAATTTAATATTTAAAAGGGTTAATTGGGCTTATGAATATTCAGTTTGACCGTAATCACATAATTTGTGTGATTAGGTTCATTTAGTAAATTATAAGCGTCATTTTATTATTTAATTTTAAATTGCACTTATAAATACCTAAATTGTGATTTTAATGTTGAATGTTGATTTACGCTATAATTGAATGTTTAAATTATAAATTGGAAAAGAAGGAAATGACATCAAATAATATATTTTAGAAGGTAATAATTAATATTGTATTTTAAAAAGTAAAATGTGAAAATCAGTTTTAAAAAAGGAAAATAGATTTCATTTTTGGATCATGGAGCATATATTGGAGAGAAAATGTGAGGGAAAAACCCTCTTTTTGAAGGAAATTTCACTT
This sequence comes from Sequoia sempervirens, assembly GCA_007258455.2. Classification (NCBI taxonomy): domain Eukaryota; kingdom Viridiplantae; phylum Streptophyta; class Pinopsida; order Cupressales; family Cupressaceae; genus Sequoia; species Sequoia sempervirens. Next base: position 164,044,404 of record VDFB02026320.1, on the reverse strand, counting down.
GTTCAATGTGAGAGAAATTGGGCATCAAATTGCATGGGATCATTTGCATTTGGATAGGAATGAAGAAAAAAAGTGATGGTTGCAATCTCATGTGCTCTTGTTGCTTATGTGCAAACATCCTCTCATTTGAATTTCTTGTTTGGGAATAAAGGTAATTTATCATTTCTTCATATTTACTTGATTTTAAATAGTTTAAATGATTCTAATTGCATTGGTAGTATGTTAGCATCATTCCATGTATTTTATTTGAATTAGATTGATAGTGTAGAATTTATTTTGATAAATTTTTGAGAATTTTCCCAAATATAGGATTACTATGCCCAATTTTTAATTGGAGGTTCAAATTCGTGTTTTTATGTTGAAAGTGTGTTGTTGGGCACTTTTGGATCAAAAGGCTATTCTTACATTTCTGATTTTTGAATTTTAAAATTCTAAGCTTTTTCAAGCTTCATCAATGGTGGAACCTGGATATGTGTGAAAATTGGACTTTGTTTAAAAGTGGATATTTTATAATATTATTTTATATTATAATAGGGAATGATAGAAAATGCATATAAATTCTTTGAATGGGATCGTTTCGGATGTTTTCTTGTTTAAATTTTTGATTTGCTATTTTAGTGTAAAATGTGAATAGTGTCACAAGAAGTATGAATGCCTTGTGTTTTCTAGTGTTTTTATGTTAAAAGTGTGTTGTTGGGAACTTTTGGATCAAAAGGGTATTCTTACATTTTTTATTTTTGAATTTTGAAATTTTAAGCTTTTTCAAGCTTCATCAATGGTGGAACTTGGATATGTGTGAAAATTGGACTTTGTTTAAAAGTGGATTTTTCATAATATTATTTTATGTTCTAATAGGGAATGATAGAAAATGCATATGAATTCTTTGAATGAGATCGTTTCGAACCTGTTTGCTTGTTCAATTTTCAAATTTGTTATTTTAGTGTAAAAATGTGATTAGACTTGCAAGAAGTGTGAATGTTTTGCATTTTTGGATGTGAATTCTGTTGTGAATTGAATTATTAGCTACATTTCCTTGTTCATATAGAATGAGATGAACCCTAGGACCAGGTACTAGAGTGATTCATGAAAGTCATGCATGGTTTATTGGATACCCCTGCATTATCAGTCCTTAAACATTTTATTTTCCTTCCAATCTAATATTCTACAAGGTTCTTAAATTCCTTAAACCGACTGAACACTTTTGATTTAATTTTTAAAAAATAAACAAATGTTTTTCTCAAATAATCATCAATGAACGATACATAGTACCTTGACTTAGACAAAGAAGGAACATTCACTAGACCAAAAATGTCAGAATGTATATAGTCAAGCAAACCAGAAGATTTGTGAGGACTGGAATAAAATGAAACACGATGTTGTTTACCATATATACAATGTTCACAAAACTCGAATTCGAGGTTACAATCTTCAAGCCCCTCAACCATATTTTTATTCTTCAAGGTTTTTAAACCTTTCTCACCAATGTGGCCTAGCTTATGATGCCAGAGCATAGTATTTTCTGTTGGAAGTTTAACTTCCATAGAGTTTACACTATCATAAACTTTTTCCTCTTTTCCTCCATGAGTAGCTTTCTATGACTTTACAGAGACACTATTGCATTGAACAGCATGTGCATCCAGCTTATACAAGGTACCAATATGAGCACCCTTTGCTAGCACCATAGAGCCTCTAGTCATCTTCCAGCCATTTCCAGAGAACATGACTTGCACTCCAATATCATTCAGCATACTAACAGAAAGTAGATTTTGAGCCAGACCTGGTATATGCATTACATCATTAATTCCCTTCACTCTTCCATCAGGGAATTGAATTCTGACTCTTCCACGACCAACTATTTCCAATGATGAATCACTTGCCAAATATACCTTTCCACCATCATATTTTTCATACTTCATGAACCAGTCTCTATGAGATGTCATGTGGAAAGATGCTCCAGAATCAATCAGCCAGACATCATTTGATGCCTACGTAGCCAAAGCTACAATGAAGGCGTCTGCATCACTATGAGAAGAATCATTGTCGAAAGAATACTTCTTCTTCTTTTTCTCCTCTTTACAATCCTTTCGAACATGACCAGGTTGCCCACAATTCTAGCACTTCACCTTGGACTTCTTGCCAGGAGACTTTGATCTCCCTTCTTATTTGGATTTGGACTTCTTGTCCTTCTTCTTACCTTTTTCTTTCAATCTACCTTTAACAGCAAGAGCCTCCTTCACCATCTCAGAATATTTCCTTCTCATCTATTCTAATAACAAAGAAGCAACAACATCTTCCATCTTAAAAGTGGATGTCGTACTCCCAATAGCCATCACCAAGTGATCCCAAGAATATGGAAAAGAACATAATAACAGCATACAACGATCTTCTTCATCAATCTTCACACCCACAGATGTTAACTGTGCAATCAGCATGTTGAATGCGTTCAAATGATCAACAACAGATCCTCCTTCCTGCATTCTCAAAGAGTACAACTTCTTCCTCGAGAACAATTTATTCACCAAGGACTTGCCCTAATAAATAGCTTCCAGTCTTTTCCACAAGGAAGATGCAGTCTTTTCTTCATGAACATTCAGAAGAACAAAGTCTGCTAAACAAAGCCTTATCAACCCCTTTGATTTTCTATCTGTAAGGTCCCAATCTTATTGCTTCATGCCTGTAGGCTTCGTTCCAGACACAACAATATAAAGATCACGATCAACCAACAGATCTTCCATTTTAAGTTTCCACAACTCAAAATTGCTACCATTGAATTTCTCAATTTCAATCCTTCCTGACGTGCTTTCCATCTTAACTTGTAATTCAAATTACCAAACTTCTACAAGACTCCCACTGAATAGAAATTGACTCAAAAAACCCAATGTACCCACAAGGATAACACAACTGGCCAGACTTTGATACCATTTGTAAGGAAAGCTAAGGTGCGGAAACAACTCTCCTAATGTCAAAACCTCAAGGAAGAATGCAGAGATACTTTTAAATTTTCAATTACAGTCCAATTAAGATACACTTGAAAGCAATAATAGAAACAGAGAAATATTCATACACAGATGAACACCAGATTTACATGGGAAAACCTTTATAAGAGAAAAACCCACCACACCAAGAAAAACCCCTTTGTATTACAGTAACAAAAATTACATACAGAGTACAGGCTTCACTCTCTCTGATGTCAATTTACAATAGCATTCACAATGATCAACCTTTCTACAGAACATTCAAGTTACAACACACTCAGAATTGAAGTCACACTGATCATACATCGAACTATTCATCCAACTGTTCATACAACCATCGAACTGAACAACAATCTTCAATCTCTGAGAGTATCCATGACGCCCATGGTCTGTTGATTTTCCTCTCAGTAATGGCCGCAACAGTCCAATTGCTAGCAATTCCCATTCTGCTCCCTGAATGGTCGAGGACAAACCACATAGGATAGTCATCACTCAGTCAAAGGCATTCAACCTATGTCACATGTCAGTGAGACACTATCCGTGTCTCCCCGATGCCACAAGAACGATTGTAGTTATCGCCAAGAGTTGACCACATCAGCAAGACGTTATACCAAATGCAAATCCACCTTGTGAAGATCTATTGACAAGAGTTTAGCTATCGATAAGAGTCATATCGATGTTCACAAGTCACATCAACCTTAGCATTGCCATCAGCGAGACTATCGCTACTCGCCAAGAGATCACACCGAGCCTTCCAGTCATACCGAAACAAACAACCGTCGGCAAGACTTACCGCTATCGCTGAGAGGTAATATTGAACCCACAAGTCATACTGAGTACCAAACAGTCGCTAGGTGTCAAACCGACAATAGACTACCCCATCGCTGAGACAACATCCATCACTAAGACTTCATACCGAAGCCTTCAAGTTATCCCGATGACTTTGAGTGTAGCTTTTCGGCGAGACATGCCATCTATTAGGAAGAGATCTTACCGAGTCACCATGTCACCCCAATGTCTTCTAGTGAATAACTATCAGCGAGAGAACCAACAGTCGACAACAGTTCTTGCTGAGGCTTTCACGTCACCTTGATAGCTCCGAGTGTATGCTTATCGGTGAGACATACCACCTATCGCCAAGACTTCATACCAAAGCCTTTGTGTTACTCTGATGACTCTAGTTGCCATGAGTCTCCCCGATAACCTTTAGGCATCAACCCGTTGGCAAGACCAATCCACTCGGCAGAGGGTTACAATGATCATCATGTCACAATGATAGGTCCATTCAGCAAGACTGAAACAAGGTCTCAGCGACCAGAATTTTTCAAAAGGTTCCAAAGCTGCTAGTCAGCCAGACAAGGGTATGTGCAGGATCATCATGGAAAAAATAGGCCCTTAAGTGGCAAAAAATTCAAAAAAAATCAGAGTTAGGAAACTTGACATAAAAATTTGAATAAGTTATCTATATTATTTCAAAAATATGTAAGAATAGAATTTCTAGAAAATTGAATGTACTTTCTAAACTACTAGGTTTATTTTTTAAAAACAAAATCTATTTGGTGAAAATTTGAAATTTCAATGTAGTAGTACTTAAATTTCAGGGAAAAAATAAGAAGTAGGTGTCTGCGACCACCCTAACCACAATAAAATGATAATATTTTCTTATAATATTTTAGATATAAGTAGAGGACTCATGTCCCGATGTGATGCATATTTTTTATAATTTTTTCCATGTAAATAATTAATTATGATTTTTTTATTACAAATTTTTAAAAATATAAAAACTTGTACATCTAACAACCTTAACTTGGTCAAAACTTCATGAAATTCAATTTTTCTTTTTTTAATCCTATAGTATACGAAGCATAGAATGTGACACATGTTTCAGATTCAAAAATGTGATACCGTTTGAAAGCTATAGATTTTTTTCACTCAGCCTATCAATCAGGACTTTAGTCGTAATTCAAATAGAAAATGAATAATAATTATTTATTAAATTTAAAGTAAAGCATAATTTATATTGGTGGAAAGCTAAGAATCTCCTTTACAAACCCTTTTCATTTCATTAATTTTAGGTTAAAAAAAAGTCACCAGCCACATACCCTACAAATACCCATCATATTGCCACTTTTTGGCCCATCATGATCCTGCACATACCCACAATATGTATGTCACACTGACTTGGCTCTTTCACAAGTTTTAGCCTGTGAGATTGAGGCACACAATTCCAACAAGAACGTGGGAATTTTGCAGTTGTGCATTCTTGTTTGTATGAAAGGATGCCAATTTTCTATGATGCATTTCTTTTGGGCACATGTAACAACTCTCCCTATACTTGCACTCTAGTATCTACATCCTACTTTAAGTAGCACCCAGAAGAGGTATATTCCTTCCTCTTTTGGGTGTCGAGTTTGAATACTATGTTCATTTCATGTGTAATGGCTTGTATTTTATTTGACTCCTCTTATGAGTGATTGGTATATCAATTGTAATAGTTTTTATTTCATTTGATTCCTCTTATGAATGATTGGTATATCAATTGTAATGGCTTTTATTTCATTTGAATCCTCTTATGAGTGATTGGTATATCAATTGTAATGGCTTGTATTTCTTTTGAATCCTATTATGAGTGATTGGTATATCAATTGTAATGGCTTGTATTTCATTTTATTCCTCTTATGAGTGATGTGTGTGGCATGTGGTTTCCATGTGTGAGTAGCTTGTATGCCATGTATTCCATGTGTTGGAATGTTCTTTTACTTCATGTTTGATGCATTAAATTCTTTATGTAGTTGCATTAATTCTACTCTTCTCTCTTCTATGAATTGAGTTGCATTGACATATATGTTAGTTTCCCCTAATTGGGATGTCTATCCTTTATCTTGAATGAAGTGTATTCATTGTGAATAGCATGTGTGTAAGCTTACACATTTGTGCTTGAACCTTGCTTGAGTGTTTGGGTTGTGTGACTATCTCCTTGAGCATGGGGGGTAGACCTACAGGTTCCACATGGTTGGGTCATGTTGCAAACCATCATTAGGGACCGGTGGTCTTGGCGTGGTGGATCTACTTCGAGTTTTTCCTCCTTTCGTGCTTTCATGTCTCCTTCTCTTCATGCTTATTTATTAGTGTAAAGGTTATAAATATATAATTCAAGGACCTTGAGTCCTAAGCTTGTAATTGTAATATTGTTATTAGACCTTCCTCATGAAGGATATTGTATTCAAATGATATTGAGTATAGTCATATGCTTTCATTAGACTAGATTTGGTGACTCGGTGTGGGTGTCGACCACCTAATTATTGTTGTCATTTCCATTTTAATTGTTGCATAATGGATGAATGAATATAGGAACCTTGTTTGGGTTTTAAAATGAATTTAGAATCTTATGTCATCCAACTCTTATGTTGTGAGTGTTTGTGCATGTCTAGGAAGGTTTTGCGAAGGCTTGTAAAGTCTTGTTGGGGTGGAGACTCCTGGTAGACCTTTCCTATAGGGTTAGTGTTATCTTGTAGTGTTGGTTCACATTGTGAAACCATTAGTCTTCCACTTGTGCGTCTTAGAGCTACGATTGGAGATTGTTAGCTAAAAGTTGATCTAGTGATCCTCTTTGTGTGTAGTCACTTGACCTTGTGTTGGTTAGCTTGGTTGGATGTGAGTTGTAGGTCGATGATTCCCTCATCCCATCCTTTTGTAGTCTTGTGAGAGAGCGCTACTGTGGATTTTAGTCACTCGTCATAGAGATGTCAATCTCTCTCCTATTGCTTCTTCATGGTGAGTTGTTCCACATTGGTAAGTCTTCCTTTGTTATCACCTTGCTTGTGCAATGGTGTGGTCTTGTGCAATTGTGACATGTTGCATTGTTAGCGTTGTTGGTTGTTGTTTCAAAAAAAAAGTTTGTTTGGTCAGGTTTCGGCTTGGTCCTAATTGACAGGTCGAACTGCATTGTCAATTAATTGTATGTGGGCCTTCGGTGCACTTTGTTGAACTCTGTAGTTCTGAGGATCTATGGAGTCCTTTGTTAAAACCTCCTCAGGAAAGAATACCTATGGAGTTCTTTGTCCACCCTTCACTTTCGAGCTTGCTAGATTATGGCCTGCTTCCTTGATAATTCAGGTATACATTTCTAAACTCTTCTATCTACTTTACCAAACACTCATTGACACTCGTACTTGCTAAAGTGGGGGAAAAATGTATAGGAGTGAATTTTCACCCCTCTTGCAAATTCCCCCCTTACACCCCTCCACCTTAGACAATCAAACCCAACTAAGAAAATTCCACATCACCTATCTACTTTCCATCCAATTGCAACTTGTCCTTTGTGTTAGTGGGGGAATTTCTGTCAGGCATGCATGTGGAACGCGTGGATGCCTACACTGTGCACTGTCATCCCTAAAAAATTCCTACCTCTAGAATTCGCAAGCATGTTATGTTCCACATTGGAGATGAATCGCAATGCCTCTATGTCGACCAGCTGACCTGAAAATGGCTCTTTCCCTCCAAATACTTCTTGAAATGCCTATCTTTCACTGTCACTTCATCTCTTTAACAATTCATTCCATCTTCTACAATCTCTTGCACAATTTTCTACCAGCCTCTTGATCTCTCATACTCTTGAGCATTGCTTGGAAATTTGTTACTCCATCAACTTGATCAAGAACATGTTGTGCTACCATAGAAGCTATGATTTTGGTTTCTTGCAAGACCTCCTTCATCATTGCTGCAGCCGTGTCAACTTTGCTAAATTTGTTGTCTTGCATTCTCCCTTCATTGGCCTTGAGTTCCTTTGGGTGGAGGTGGTATTGCTTCACTATCCTTCTTTCGTTGTGGTTTGATAGAGTAACATTATTTTTTTCGTAATGTTCAATATTCTCCTTTCTAGGATTTCCTTTATCATATTTCTATTTCTCTTTATCTATCTCATTGTCTATGGAGGTGGAAACACCAAAGCGGGGGTTTGATTGAGGCAAACCCCTATACAACCCCAACATTTTTCCTCTCTTGGCTTTGTGTAGGTACATGTATGTGTAGAGATCGTTGACAAATTGGACTCACAATGAATTAATCTTCACCACTTTTATCTTCGTCATCTTTATTTTCATCATTCTTCTAGCTATCTAGTTCATTATGTGATTTACTATTTTTTTTAGTACTTTAAAGTCTGTTTGCTAAATCGTTAGTATATTTTTGGTATTTTCATAGTACTCTTGTACTTTCTATTTGTGTAGACGCCAACACCCCAAAGAGACACCGATGTACTACACTGTCATCCCTGACTTGCACTGTTGTTCTCGAGTAGAGAGTTGCTCGAGGTGTGGTTCAGGTTTCAGAATAGAAGCACTTGAGTGTGCTCTTCATTCTCTATCCTTGACCTAAAACACCCACCTAGCTTGAGGTAAATTAGGGCATCCCTCCGCTCTCAGCTCTCCATGACCTAGGGCCTTGTGTGGTTGGTCCCCCTACCTTACAATTTCAATATAAAGAAAGCAATTTGTAATTATCTTACAAGTTGAATAAAAGACATAAATTTGTTGTAGCAATTGACCTACGAGCCTCTATCCCCCCATATGCATTAAAAATATTGTATTCTCCCAAATCTCAATATAAAGAAGAAATTTGTAATAATCTTACAAGTTGAATAAAAGACATAAATTTTCTACAACAATTGGTAGTAGCCTCTGTGCTCCCCATATGTAATACTACTATCTCCATCCAGAATGGTGGAAGCCTTGATGTTCATGGGCTACTTGGAGTTTTTATACAACTAGTCAGTCAAGTGAGAGAATGTGCAACACTGCTAAGAGAGCTCCATCTCTATCGGTAGATCTTTCACCACTTCTCTCATCTCCAACCTTCACAAACTCAATTCCCAAAATGCCCACAAAAAATTGTTGCCTCCTCACCAATCTCAATAGTGGCTGCTTTCAATTCTTGCTTTAGTTCATCACCATTCTTCAAGTGCTCAATATTTGGTCTCTGGCACTACTGCAACTAGAACTTCTGACCTGCTATTGCACATGGAAGCCATGTCACACAATAACAATGTACTAGGAAATTTAGGTCTTCACATCACCATGTTACAACCTCACTCTGACAAGATCCATTTCCTGAAAGTCCTTTCTATAAGAATTGATGGTTTCTTTTTTGAACTGACCATTCTCTTTTAAAAACTAACCATTCTCTTTTTAAAATTTGATGTACTCTACTTCTTGCTTCCTTAATTGGTGATCTTGTAGAAAAATATTTTACTTTATTCTACGTCAATAACTTTCTAAAGGAAGCTCATAAAAGATTAATACATTCTCATCATTGTAGGTAATATTAGTTGAACCAGAATGCATGCTCTCTGACTACTTGAGTAGGTTAGTGAATTTTGAGTGTGATGGGATTACTTGATGTCCATAAAATTTTTCTCTCTCTTGTTCTTTCGAATTTTCCATTCTTTAAGATTTTTTTTAATAGATTTAATTGTTCTAGTAGTTTTGGATTTGATTGAATGTACAAATAATTTTTATCAAAAATGAAAAATATTAAAATAGTCAAATAACCCTTTTTTTTGTGCTAGAGGTATCCCCACGACCCACCCTAGCACCCAACCAACCTTGTCTTGTACTTACTTTTTCCAAGTTGGGGTCTAGAAGGGATGAGTTGAGGCGAGACTAAACCTCCAGGGATGCACGCAATCACCTGCAAACCACATGCATTAGGTAAGCTCGAGCCTCGAAGTCAAATATCCATTATTATTTACATTGTTTATTTAATCTTGAATATTCTAAGGGTGGGGTCTCATGGGGGGCTTGGGGATCTACTTTTAAGGAGTGGGAGGTCTCATGAAGTAAAAAAAATTGCTATAGGATTAATTGGAATATTTTTCTAAAGAATAGCAGCTCCTACCTTTTAGGATTGCAAATTTGAGGGGGGGGAAATGGGGTGGGGTTGGAGATTTCCCCTACAATTTAAGAATTTTATCTGCCATTTGTCAATCATCTCAACTTTTAGATTCCCACCAAAAAACAATTGAAGGGAAAATGTCATGTATTTACTTGTTTTTATCTCTATAATTACAATACACACCATCCAAAGCAAAGAGAATAGTGTGTGCACAACAACAACAGATGAACGCACAACACATTTCTTATAATTAAAGAATTGGGAAAATCCAAATAATAGTTATGATTTAAATTTTAAGTATACAAATTAACAACTTTACAATGAGAATTTGAATAGAAATACAAAATACTAGAAAATAAATGAGCATGCAAAATCCACCCAAAAATTTAAGCCTACCCTATTCCAGATGCTAATATCAAATATTCACAATCAAATGAGGCTCTATATTGAATATTCCCATGGCCACAGTGTGGCAAATCCCCCAATATTGAAGTAATATCATCACCGAAGAAGGTGTTGCAATTCCTATTTGAGTTATGATGACCAGATTTTGAATCCTTGTCATTTTATTTTCCTCTATTCCAAGTTTAAAAATTTGTAATACAACTCAATGTAGAAAACGGTGTTTGATTACTAGATTTCCAACCACTTCTTTTTGTTTTCCTCTATTCATGGGACCACCAACTTCGTTAAAATTTGGAGCTTAATATTTTAAGCTAAACCATGCTACTAAGTTCATGTGACCACCAGCTTAAAAAAATTCTTAAAAATTCTCAACAGCACCCATAACTTTTTTAGGAAACCCCCCTCCATGGGAACCCACCCTAATTCTATTTGTACTAGTTAATCTTAATATTTTACTTCTATGAATCTCTTGCTTTTGTTTGAGATTTTCTTTTTTGAAATTTAATTTTGACTCAATTCTTCCATTAATCAATTTACTTTATTGATTATTTACAAACATATATGTATGAAGTATCACTTTAAATGTAAACTCCATAAGAAATCATATCCATATATTCTTTGATGCTTCATAATATAACCATGTTAATCATATAAACCATTATAAATAAAAATAGACTTTTGAATCCAATTATTTATAAACTAATATTATTTTTAAATATTTATTATTCATATGACCTCACTATATAAATTTATGTTTCCAAAGCTAGGACAACAAATCCTCACATACTATAATCCCCTCCAACATAACTTGCTAAACAATCATTTGTTATACTATTCTTTCATTAAATGAAATTTAAAAAGTAAGGTATTTTTTTACAATACAATTAAATAGATGTTCTTGATATTGATATATATATTACACGTACCCAACAATAACAATAGTTGGAAATTTGGGAATATGGTCTCCATCAATTTCCTCTTATTAGTACTGACTCTAAATGCTGACAAACCTAAACACAACAATAGTTTGGAAGTTTATAAATATGACCTTCACTAATTTGTTCTTATTAGTAGCTTCTCTATATGTGCATTTAGAAATGTACATATTGTGATGATGAAAAAAATAGAAACAATAAATATTTTTTATAGTTTTTGTGTTTTGTTACAAGTTATTGAATTTTAGGAACCTAACCAATGACGTTGGTGCGATACGTCCTCTTATACCACAAGGACGAGGGGAGATTGAACCTCAAAACCTCTTACCTGCAACATGATATTTTAGACAATCAAACCAGAACCCTCACCCCTATATTTCTTACTTTTAAATATTATAGACTATTTTGATTTCTTGAACCTAATTTACGTGTATCCTATCTCAACAAGACAAAGCTAAAAAGGTCAATCAAATGACTGTTATTGTCTTCGACCATTAAAATGCTTTCAACCATTGATTGAAACTACTTGAGGAAAATGAGTCACGATGGTAAGCACGCTTTTGCTTAGCTGGAAAGCATGCACAACCAACTTGGCCTTACGCTACATGGTTTATTTGGATTTAAAAGCCCGAAGCCTTTGTGCAAAGTGCTTGCACTGGCTCGCTGCCCAAGCAGAGAGTACCCTGCTACGCAACCTGAGCAACAGGGTACTCCTTGGGCAGCGCACCAGTGCCTGCACAAAGACTTTGGGATTTTTAAAAAAGACTTTTAAATTTTATTTTTTTATATTGATTTTATTTATATCATTAATAATTTTTTAAATTGATTTTTTACATTATTATACATGAAATGTGGATTATATTTTAATAATAAAAAATAAATTATAAATAATTTAATTATACCTATTATTATATATTATATTTAAAAATAAAACTATTAATTACATAAAATGATTAAAATAGTTTTATATATTACAAAAATAAATCAAAATTTATCTTAATTGACTTTCCACACTTCCTTCGCGTACTAAGGTGCAATTGCTAGTTAAAACTTCTATTTCATATTTAGATAATGATAGATGCACCTCTTTATTGATTTTTTTAGTTTACAAACAATTTATTTTAACGTGCACAAATAATCTAACATTAATCCAATTTCTAAAAATTCTTATTACCCATATCTTCGTGGGCACCTTCTATGGAGGCAACAAAATGACCACAAAAATCCATGCCCAAATCTGTATCCGTCAAAAGAAGCTCGTATTTGTCAGCAAAAATCCTCGTGTTTGTAAAATACATTATAAAAATCTCGTGCACATGGCGATAAGTGTGCAAAACATTGAAATGGACATGCAAGGGAGAGGGCCCTATCGTGCATAGGGTAACTTTGACCCTCTGCTCCACGTCATCAGCGTCCGAGTCGGGTTTTTTTTTTTGGCCATGTCCCTTGAACGTCAGTTGGCAGTATGAAAAAAACTTTTGGGGAAAATTCGAGCACGTTTTCCAAGGTTTTGGGGGTGTTTTTCAAAAACCACAAAAAAAGAGCCAAAAAAAGTGATGCACCGATAGTGGGTAACTAAGTCATGTAATATTGGTACGCTGATGTGGCATTACATGATTGGTCAATTTGTGTATTTTTTGAATTGAAGGGATTGGTAGTTGGATACTAAATGTTAATTTATTGACACTTTTATTACCCGAAGTGGTCCCCAGACTGTCGAAAGTTGGCCCCCAGGCTGTCCATAGCTATACCAGCTATTGGACCCTGTCCCAGGATAGGGTCCTCTCCCTTACTTTTCTTTGCTGTGTTAAAGCAAGGCAAGATTTGATCCGATGGCGTTTTCGCAACAGCATGGTAAGCAGGTTTTCCATGTATTTAGGAATGCCATGGGAGGACGCCTCCTTACATATCGTCACAGAAGGGCAGACACTGTTAATAGGTATTAACATTCCCTGAAAACATTGAAAAAATCCCAACTTTTTACTAATATCTAACCGTTCCTCATTAGCTATGCGTATCAGATGAATGATGTAGAGATGAAGAAGAACGGAGCTCAATTTGCTTACGAATTGATAGATGATGGAGGCAACCCCAATGGTCCAGAAGCGACCGGCGTAGGCGGTGATTATGAAGGCTCCCAAGGGATGGGTCAAGCTGCGCGTGCCTCCAAAAGTGGTTGCTGTGTTGGGAGCCTTTACTAGCTAGCGGTAAGTGAGGTTTTCTATCCCACAACTACCAGCTTCTCTCACAGTTCGTTTGCTAATCTAATCTTACATGGGAAATGCGGTGTCCTTATGCACCAAAGTTCCTCTAGGCAACTCGATTGAGCTAGTTAAGTGTAAAAACAACGATAAGAAATTGCTTCTCTTGTCAAATTGTGCCTTCATTCCACATTTCCACTTTCTAGAATGTGGTCTAGAAATAATCTAAAGGACTTGTAATGGGTTCTCCTCATTCGTCAGTCATCGTCAGCCTTTACATAGAAATTTTTGAGGAGTTTACCTTAAATTCCTCCTCCTTCAAATCTAGAGATGGTGGAAATGTTATGTCGAAGACATCAATGTTTGATAGTCTCATAATTTATATGTATGTTATGTTAGAGAGTATGTGTTTGTGCATGAAAATCTCCCAAATCTCTATTTAAAAAAATAATTTGCAATCATCTTATAAATTGAATAAAAGAGATAATTTGTCGGTATTGACATGGTGAGATGGTTTAAAGGTGGTATTGTTGTTCTTGCCACCAAGATTCAAACCTCGTTGGAGTGGTATTGTTGAATGGTTGTATTCCGGTTCATAGCTCCGATTCAAAAACGTTTACCCCTTGAAAAAAATAAATTAAAAGACATAATTTGCTGCAGCAATTGATACTACCCTCTACCTTCCCCACATGCAGTACTTATCCTCCCCATATGCAGTACTACTGTCTCCATGGAACGGTGGAAGCTACGACCACAGTCGTGTGTGTTCACCACCAAGCCCACTCCGGTCGCCCACATCACCACTCAAGTGCTCGCTTTGGTCTCCGGCACACATCCTTCAAGTGCTTGTCTCCATCACTGTTACAAAGCCTCCATTTCCTGATCGCCATAAGAATTGATGATTTCTGTTCTGAATTGACTTTAGCCGATGTACTCTACTGCGCATTCTGCCTTCCTCGGTAATCTCATATTTTACTTTATTCTGCCTCTGGTAAATTTCTAAAAGAAACTTATGTAAAAGATTTATACGTTTTGAGGTCAAAACGGACATTTGACAGTATTTATTAATTAATTAAAAATAAATACAGTCTAATTTCTGTTTTGAGACTGTGTAGACATTGCCGTCTGAGTAGGTTGGTGGATTTTGAATGTGACGGATTACTTGACATAAAAGTTTGCTCTCTCTTATACTTTTAATTTTCCATTCTTTGAGAATTTTTTTTAATGTATTTAATTATTTTGGTGGTTTTGGATTTGATCATCCAAACCATTTTTTTGTTAAAAATAAAAAATATTAAAATGGTCAAATATCATATATATCGTGACAAGAAAAATTGAGGAAGAATAGAGGATAAAGAAGATTAAAAATTGTTGTTAAAATTCTTCTTCTTTTTAATATTCAAAATATTAGTGTTGAGGTGAATAGGGTACATTATCTAATCGATTTTTGTATTATGTCATATTTACAGAAGTTTACTTAAGGCATTTTTAGGGCATTAATATCATTTTATGTCTCAGCAATAAGATTAAGACACATGAAATATTCTTATGTTGTTCTATATCTCATCTTAACCTATATAATAAGGGGCTCTCATTGTAATCTCCATATTTAAGAGTTTTAGTATTATTAAATGTAGGATCGCTTTCAAGAAAAATAAATTGAAAGAATATAAAAAATGTTTATTGAGTGTATTCTAAGAGATCTCCAATGTAGCCTAGCTACAAACAATCAAATGCTTATCAAAATATTTATTCATTTGGTAAGACTCAAATAAATGATGCAAAGCATCTTAGTCGCCCAAAAAGATTTTCAGTTGTTCAGTTTTGGAGAGTGATTTATTTTGGGTTTGTGGTTTGGGAGGTTGAGTGAATCGATATTGTTGTCATTTTCAATTGATAAAATGTCTTATTTAAATCATGTTTCCAGTTTGATCAATTTGGAATTAAAGGATTAATAATTCTTGATTTTTTTAATAAATAATCCTTCTCACAACTTGGAGGTTTAAGATTGTACATGGAAATAAAGATGGGACCATGCAGCAGTTGAATTATCACATATGCAAAAGAAGATTTTTTGGAATATTTTAAAAAATAATAACAAATACATAAATTGCAAATTTAAAAGGGAAGTGCAAAGATCATAGTTGATAATTGGAGAAGACATTTACAAATGAAATTTGAAAAGATAAATGAGATGGAATTTGAATAGTAGTAGAAGCAAATTTTGGGGAAGATGTTGCAGGTGGTGATATGGATGATGAGGGATTTTGGTGGAGGTGGTCGGTTCATGGTGGGATAGATCCCACGAATGAGGAGCAAAGATGAGGAATAATTTGGAAAAGGAAGATGACAAATGATGGATGTAAGTCCACAAGGAGAAGGAAGAAGAGGGTGCAACATTGCTGAAGTGAGATGGTGCGTGTTCTGACAAGATGCTACAAAATGTGGAAGAAGAATTAATTGTGTGTATCAAATTCAATGATGGAGTTCGCTATAGGTTGCATTCAACTTGGAAGAGTAGTTCGACTACTGAACTCCACCTCTGTGAGTCTATGCTCACAAATTTCCTACCTGGCATGTCTAATGCAGAAGCATTTTGAGTGAACCAACTATTAATATCACCCAAAAATATTTTTAGTTGTTTAGTTTTGGAGAGTGATTTTATTTGGGGTTTGTGGTTGAGGAGGTTGAGTGAATCAGCATTGTTGTCATTTTCAATTGACAAAATGTCTTATTTAAATCATGTTTTTATTTTAATCATTTTGTAATTAAAGGATTAATAATTAGGATTAATTTGAATGTTTTAATAACTAAACCTTCTCGCAGCTTGGAGGTTTAAGATTGTACACAAAAATAAAGATTGGTCCACATAGCAGTTGAATTATTACATATACAAAATATTTTTTTTGGGAGATTTAAAAAAATAATAAATAAAGAAATTGCAAATTTAAGGGAGGTGCAAAGGTCATAGTTGATTGATAATTGGAGAAGACATTTGCAAATGGAATCTGAAAAGACAAATTGTAGGGGGTTACATAAGGTAAGGAAAAAACAAAATTTTGAGAGAGGTCATAGGAAGAGACAAGGGGCTACGCCCATGTTAATGGCATTTAAAATTTAAATTGCAAATAGAAAAGACATAATACAAATAAGAAGAGGTCACACAACATAGAAAAAAAGAAGAGTCATGCAGCATAAGGGAGAATGAAGGCAAAGCCACCAATTAAAACTAGAAATGTAGATTGGAAGAGGGTTGCGCATAGAATAGAAGAGAAAATAGACACCATCTAGAAGGACACAATCGAATAGTTTTGTAAAAGGCAATACAAATTGAAATGCAACAAAAGTGTTCATAGAAGAGAGAACAATCCACGAAAGAAGAGAATGAGAAGGAAAATTTGGTAATTTTTATGTAGAGTAGGTAATAGAAGAGAGAAATTAAAAGGAGCCACACAACCTTTGAAAGGAGAAGTAATGTAGAGTTAACGGTCTGGCAAACCATAATGAAGAATAAAATGGAACTAATGTTACAATCGCAACACTTTTATTCATTTTAAAAATATTTATAAATAGGTTGTCATATCACTAATTAAATAACATTATAATAAAGATAATAAATTTTTAAATAAAAATAATGTTAAATATTATGTATAAGTTCTCTTAAATTTTCTATACATGCATCCATTACATATGTTAGAGTTACAATTTTTAATGAAAGAATAATTTTATTAGTTGATGTGTTAATAAGGATATTATAACAATTGATTAATAATATAATATTTTTTTTATTTTAAAAAAATTATTCAACTACTTTATAATTTGTTAATATTTTCACTTAAGTTTTTTATGTTTCTATAAAAGTAAGTTTGCAATACATTTATGAATATTTATTTTGATTGATTAATTTGGATCATTTATTACAATTATGATAATTTATTATGATCAAGATTTCTTTAATTTACATGCTTAAAACTTTAATAAAATTCATTATGGGCTTCTAATTTTATATAGTCAATATGGTTCTCCAATGAATTTTTTTATGTATATTAGTGCACACCCATTATGAAAAGATTGTTCAACTTGTTGCTACATAATATTTTCAACCATATGACAAATTTGCATGATACCATTCAAATAGATTGTTTAATTCTATACGTTTTGCTTCAAAATGGATCGCTCATTTAGATTATTGTTGTAGGGAGCTAATGTTGAAACAAATAGATTTCATCCTTAGTCTATCAAATTAAAACATAGTGAGAAATAGTTATTTGTCTATAATATGAAGATCTAATGTTAGATTTACTAAAAGTCTCAAAGTTCATGAAAGTGCCATCAACTCGACTAATACTAAATGTTCTAACCTCTTCTATCTTGAGAACCTTGAAAAAATTGATGCAAGAGCAACCAGTGATGTAAGGGCAATCTTGCATCACCCAAAAATAGTTAAATTTCAAGTTTTTCAGTTTTTAAATGTTTTTACATTTTTGGATACCCTTTTCGTCATAATGAAATTCCCAATTTATGGTTTTTATTTTCTATTTCTAGGTTGAAAGATATTGCAGTTTTAGTTTCCCAAATTTGCACCTGAAAATCTTCTGAGTTATATTTGAGGCACTTAGAGTTCCCGAAACAGCCCCAAAACTTGTTGAAATCGGCGTAGCAGATTTCGAACGTGTTATTGACTTCAAAACCTTTCCAACGATTCAAATGGTTCACGAATCGGAGTCTCAGATCAAAAGTTATGGCCCCGAGAAGTTGGCGCACTTTCTAGAAAATACAATTGCAAATGTTCTTTTGAAATCTGAACTTCAAATTGTATTTTTTCAACGCCAAACCGCCTAAACTCAAATTTGAATGTTGTTTTGGCTCCAAACTAAAGAGGAGTTCTATTTATGGGCGGGTTTCTAATTTTTGGGTAACTTTTTGGAGACAAGCTCACATATTGCGAAAGGGTGATTCTGTAGCTTTTTGTAATTTGCATGTGTTGTAGAACTTGGGGATTTGAGATCCTCTGCATGTAAGAAGCTCCATTTTCTAAATAATAAAATTATTCTCTTGTTTGTGAGTTATTTTCTAAGTCTCGGGTTGCACCCTCATCAAGTGGTATCAGAGCAGGTTTTTTTAAGCATGTAGACAGATCACCGATCGTGAGGCAGTTCGCACCAGGACTGTGGTTGTGGGTTGAGATCAAGAAATATGCCTCCAAGAGTGATGTCCGGTAGGCATGGTGGTGCCAAAGGTGGTCGAGACGACAAAAATGGTGGAAGAGATGCACTGGCAGCCCTCCAAATACAGATTGACGCATTACAAGAGCAGTTGAGAAGAGGGTTAAACTCGAGGGAGGAAAGTGAGGATGAAGGAGAGGAAAAAGGTTCAAATGTAGAAGAGGAAGAAGGAGCGATTGATCATGACCAAATGCGGCTAATAAGGGCCATTTCAAAGATCTGGAAAAGACCTAGATCATAAGTCCCCAGTTATTCCAAAAGTCTGAACCCAGAAGAGTTGATCGACTAGATCAACGAGCTAGAAGAATATTTTGAGTATGAGGAAATATAGGACTCAGATCGGGTTAAGTTTGCAAAAATGAAGCTAAAGAGCCATGCCAGTATTTGGTGGAAAGATGTCCAATTGGAAAGAAATCGAAGAGGAAAATGAAAGATCACCAGATGAGATCGCATGGTAGAGAAACTGAAGAAACAGTTCATACCAGTGGACTACGAATTAAATTTGTTGAAGAAATTGCAAGGGTTGAAGCAAGGAAGCAGATCTGTGAAAGAATATACTTAAGATTTTCACAAGATAATCATCAAAACGGGTCACACAGAGGCCAATGAGGAGAAGGTAGCCCGATATCTTAATGGGTTACAACTGAGCATTCAAGAGGAGTTAAGCCTAGTTAGAATGTGTATCAGTTTGCTCTGAAGGTGGAAGAGAAGCTGAACAAAAGATTTGATGGCAAGCAAAAAGGACGAGGAGATCAAAGTGGAACGGGTAGTGGAAGACCTTTAGGACGCTGAAATGATGATGAAAAAAAAAGTGAAGATGTGGATACCAGCTGAATCCAAAGGAATGACAACTTCTACCACTCTCGTGATCAAAAAAGTGGTGATCAAAGAGGTAGAGGACAAAGGAGATATGGACAAGGATCTGGAAAAGGTGGTTTCAAAGGAACATGTTTCTAGTGGTGAAAAAGGGCATCGAGCCTATGAATGTCCACAACACCAAGGAAGGGCAGACAAAAGGCAGAAGGTCATGGAAGGGTTGTGCATGCAGATAAGGAGGCTCAATCTAAACATTCAGATGATGTTGAAAGGGGAGAAGCCCTAGTGATTAGGAGAGCCCTAATGACTGAAGAAAAATAACCAGAATAGAGGAAGAATCTGTTTCACAAAAGGTGCAAGTGTGAAGGAAAATGTTGTGATATCATTATTGATGGTGGGAGTACCGATAATCTAGTGTCAGAAGAGATGGTCACAAAGTTGAAGCTCAAGAGGGAAAGAAACCTGCGTCCGTATCGGATTGCCTAGTTGCAGAAAGACCACAAAGTTTTGGTTAATGAGCAGTGCCTAGTAAAATTCAAGATCGGGAGCTACCATGATGAGGTACTCTGTGATATCATCCCCATGGATGCATGTCACATGTTGTTGGGGAGGTCATGGCAGTTCGATAGGCGAGCTATATATGATGGCCATGTAAACACTTATTCCTTGACAAAGGATGGGGTTCGTCACAAGTTCAAACCCTTGAAGGAGACTGAAGAAAATGTATGCAGTAGTGCTAGAATTTGTTATGTATATGGAAAAAAAAAATTAGAATGTATGAAGCATGAGCATGTATGTTATGCATTGATTCCTAGAGTGAGTAAGGAGGATAGTGAGAAGGTTCTAGAAGAAGTTTCTGAGATATTGGATGAGTTTCAAGATATTGTTTCTGATAATGTACCTGAGGGTTTACCACCAATAAAGAAGATCAGTCATTAGATTGACTTGATTCCTGGAGCCAATTTTCCAAATAAGGCAGCTCATAGAATAACTCCAACAAAAAATGAGGAGTTGAACAAACAAGTTCAAGAGTTGTTGAGAAAGGGTTTGATACGAGAGAGTTTGAGTCCATGTGTCATACCTGTAGTACTAACACCAAAGAAGGATAGGGAGTGGAGGATGTGTACAGATTTCTGAGCCATAAACAAGATAACAATCAAGTACAAATTTCTCCTACCAAGGATAGATCACCTGATAGACTGTTTGAGTGGAGCTCAGTACTTCACAAAAATTGATCTGAAGAGTAGGTATCACCAGATCCGTATTCGAGAGGGAGATGAATGGAAGACTGCTTTCAAGACCAAAGAGGGTCTGTACGAGTGGTTAGTCATGCCTTTTGGGCTAACCAATACATCGAGCACATTCATGCAGCTTATGAACGAGGTACTAAAAGAATTTTTGGGAAGTTTTGTTATTGTATATTTAGATGATATTTTGATTTTCAGTAAGACGTTGGATGAACATCTGATGCATATTCAGAAAGCCTTTGAAAAGTTAAGAGAAGAGAAACTGTTGATTAATCTAAAGAAGTGCGGTTTTGTGAAGAGGGAGTTAGTGTACTTGGGGTTTGTTGTCTCAACAGAAGGTCTCAAAATGGACCCAGAGAAGGTCAAGGCTATTCTGGAATAGCCTACCCCAAGAACTGCTACCTAGGTGAGATCTTTCCATGGTTTGACTAGTTTTTATAGAAAGTTCATTAGAAACTTCAGTAGTATTTATGGACCCCTGACTGAAACAATGAGAGGGGATAGAAAAGAATTCAAGTGGAGCAGTGAGGCAACAAAAAAATTTGAACTATTGAAGCAAAAGGTGACAGAGCAACCTGTTCTAGCCCTTCCAGATTTCAACAAGGTGTTTCAGGTGGATTGTGATGCCAGTGGTTGTGCCATTAGAGCAGTGTTGAGCCAAGAAGGTAAGCCCATTGTCTATTTCAGAGAAAAGTTAAATGATACCAAGAGAAAGTATCTGTATATGATCAGAAATTTTATGCAATAATTCAAGCATTAAAGAAATGGAGACATTATTTGTTGTCGAAGGAATTTGTTCTATATACTCATCATTAGGCCTTACAGTACCTAAATAGTCAGGAAAAATTAAATCAGAGGCATATGAAATGGGTAGAGTTTTTGTAGAGTTATACCTTTGTTTTGAAACATAGGAGTGGGAAGTCAAATAAGGTTGCAGATGTCTTAAGTAGAAAACATACATTGATGACAAAGATGCAGATTGAAGTGGTATGATTCAATGAACTTAAGACACTATGCAGAAGATCCTGATTTTGCAAAGGCTTGGAAAGCTTGTAAGGAACTTGTTACAGTGGACAGGACAAAATGGCTAGATTTCATAATCCAGGATGGCATGTTATTTAAGGGAAGTTAATTGTGTATCTCGAGGAGTTCCATGAGAGAGAACCTGATAAAGGAGAAGCATAGTGGAGGAATGGCAGGATATTTTGGTCAGGATAAGACTATTGTCATTATCAGTGAGCATTATTATTGGCCTCAGTTGTCACAGAATATGAAAAAGTTTGTACAAAGTTGCAAGGTATGTCAGATGGCTAAAGGAGTGAGTTAGAATATAGGCTTATATCAGCCCTTACCTGTACCAGAGAGGCTGTGGTAGGATATAAGTATGGACTTTGTTCTTGGTTTGCTAAGGACACAATGAGAGAATGATTTGGTCTTTGTGGTGGTTGATAGGTTTTCGAAGATGGCACATTTCATTCTATGTCAGAAGACTCATAATGCAATCCACATTGTTGACTTGTTCTTCAAATAGGTGGTGAGGCTACATGGTGCCAAAGAGTATTGTTTCAGATCGTGACACCAAATTTGTGGGGTACTTTTGGAGGACCTTGTGGAAGAAGCTGAAGACAGAGTTGAAGTTCAGTTTTGCACATCATCCACAAACAGATAGGTAGACAGAGGTAGTTAATAGGAGTCTGGGTAACCCACTGAGATGTTTGGTAGGAGATAAACCAAGGGATGGGACTTGATCTTACCCCAGGCAAAATTTTCTTACAACAATTCTATCAACAGAAGCACTGGTAGATCACCATTCCAGATTGTGTATGGAGGTAGCCCCAGAACAGTTCTAAAATTGAGGAAGATGGACCAATAGAAGAAAATAAGTGTTGAAGCCAAAAATTTTGCAGAACACATCAAGGATATACATGAGAAGGTAAGAGAATATATTAATAAGATGAATATGCAGTATAAGGCTAAGGCAGATCAGAAGAGGAGGTATAAGGAGTTTCAAATTGGTGATGAAGTGATGGTCCACTTGAGGAAAAAAAGGTTTCCAATAGGAATATATAACAAATTGAAGATGAAGAAGTTCAGTCCCTATAAAAATTTTAAAAGGCATGATTTAGGGAATGCATATGAAGTAGAGTTGCTAGATGAATTCAACATTTCCCCTGTGTTCAACATTTTAGATTTGACAGAGTATCATGAAGGTGGTGCAAAGCAAGTACCAACGATGGAACAGTGTGGGATTCCAACACCTACTTCAAAAAAGGAGGAGATTGAAGAAATCCTGGATAGTCGTGTGGGAAGGAGTACCAGGAATAGGCAGTATGAAGAATATCTGGTGAAATAGAAAGGAAGACCTATTGAAGATTCATCCTGGTTGTCTAAGGGAGAGGTCGACCATTTGAGTTTTCCTCCACCATCTGAAACGTGACGAGGTCACTTCTCAAATTACCTTGGGTGTCTGATGCAGGAGTAACCAGTGGTGTAGGGGCAATCTTGGATCACCCAAAAATAATTAAATTTCAAGTTTCTCAGTTTTTAGATGTTTTTACATTTTTGGATACCCTTTTCGTCATAATGAAATTTCAATTTACGGTTTTTATTTTCTATTTCTAGGTTGAAAGATATTGCAGTTTTAGTTTCCCAGATTTGCACCTGAAAATCTTCTGAGTTAGATTTGAGGCACTTAGAGTTCCCATAATGGCCGCGAAACTTGCCAAAATCGGCGTAGTGGATTTCGAGTGCGTTATTGACTTTGAGACTTTTCCAACGGTTCAAATGGTTTGTGAATCGGAGTCCCGGATCAAAAGTTATCGCCCCGAGAAGTTGGTGCACTTTCTAGAAGATACAATTGCAAATGTTCTTTTAAAATTTGAGCTTCAAGTTATAATTTTTCAGCGCCAAACCGCCTAAACTCAAATTTGAATGTTTTTTTGGCTCCAAACTAAAGAGGAACTCTATTTATAGGCGGGTTTCTAATTTTTGGGTAACTTTTTTGGGACAAGCTCGCATATTGCGAAAGGGTGATTCTATAGCTTTCTGTAACTTGCATGCATTGTAGAACTTAGGAATTTGAGATCTTCTACATGTAAGAAGCTCTATTTTCTGAATAATAAAATTATTCTCTTGTTTGTGGATTATTTTCTAAATCTCGGGCTGCGCCCTCATCAAAAATACTATTATTATCCGGTAGAAGCTCAAAGTTCATGGAATAAACTATCAATCCTACTAGCTTCCTAAGCGCATACCTTGGTATTTGTTTCAATTATCTCTATAGTGAACTTTTCACATTCCAATTCTTGATTTTTTTGTAGATATCTTGATAGTAGCAACATATAAACTACTAGATTATATTGGTTTTGAGCTCTTATGATTCACATTCTACATTTATCATAGCTATTTTTTTTCTTTTTCTTCCTCTCGTGTTGTTTATACTACTAGCCATTAACAATATTTGTATACATGACACTTGTGTGGACTTCTATTTTTTGGAGAGTATATCCATTACTTTTTACGTCATTTATTTAATCTTGAATATTCTAATTCTATTTGTACTATTTAATCTTAATATTTTACTTTTATTAATCTCTTGCTTTTGTTTGAGATTTTCTTTTTTGAAATTTAATTTTGACTCAATTCTTCCATTAATCGATTTACTTTATTGTTTATTTCCAAACATATATGTATGAAGTATCAAATTAAATGTAAAATCCATAAGAAATCATATTCATATATTCTTTGATGCTTCATAATATGGTCATGCTAATCATATAAATCATTATAAATAAAAAATAGACTTTTAAACCCAATTATTTCTAGACTAATACTATTTTTAAATACTTATTATTCATATGACCTCACTATATATAAATTGATGTTTGCAAAGCTAGGACAACAAATCCTCACATACTATAGTATGCTAAATAATCATTTGCTATACTAATCTTTCATTAAATGACACATTTAAAAAGTAAGGTATTTTTACAATACAATTAAATAAATGTTCTTGATATATATTACATGTACCCAACAATAACAATAGTTGGATGTTTGGGAATATGGTCTCCATCAATTTCTTCTTATTAGTAGTCACTCTAAATGTTGAGAGACCCAAACACAACAATAGTTTGGAAGTTTATAAATATTATCCAGATCTTCTTGTAAACCAAACAATTCCAGCTGTTCACAATACCCAAAGGCGCCTTTAATTTCTTCTGTCAAATCTCAAAACCGTCCATTCATCTTAAAATGGTGCAGAGCAAGATCTGAGGGCTTGATCCGATGGCGTTTTTGCAACAGCCTGGTAAGCAGGTTTTCCATGTATTTAGGAATGCCATGGGAGGACGCCTCCTTACATATCGTCACAGAAGGGCAGACACTGTTAATAGGTATTAACATTCCCTGAAAACATTGAAAAAATCTTAACTTTTTACTAATATCTAAGCGTTCCTCATTATCTATGCGTATCAGATGAATGATGTAGAGATGAAAAAGAATGGAGCTCAATTTGCTTACGAATTGATAGATCATGGAGGCAACCGCAATGGTCCAGAAGCGACCGGCGTAGGCGGTGATTATGAAGGGACGAGTCAAGCTGCCCGTGCCTCCAAAAGTGGTCGGTGTGATTATGAAGTGAAGCTTTTCTATCCCACAATTACCAGCTTCTCCCACAGTTGGTTTGCCAATCTAATCTTATATTGGAAATGCGGTGTCCTTATTCACCAAAGTTCCTCTAGGCAACTCGATTGAGTTAGTTAAGTGTAAAAACAACGATGAAATTACTTCTCTTGTCAAATTGTGCCTTCATTCCACTTTCTTCACTTTCTAGAATGTGGTTTACAAATAATAAAAATGGACTTGTCACGGGTTCTCATTCGTCAACCGTCATCAATTTTTATTGAGAAGTTAAACTCCTTCTCCCTCAAACTTAGACACCAATGTTTGCTGGTCTCATGATCTATCCATATTAATAGAGTATGTGTTTATGCATGAAAATCTCTTAAATCTGTATATTAAAAAATAACTGGTAATCATCTTACAAGTTGAATAAAAGATATAAATTTTCTGCAGTAAATGGTACTAGCCTCTACCCTCCCCACATGCAGTACTTATCCTCCACATATGCAGTACTAGTGTCTCCATGGAACGGTGGATGCCTTGATGTTCATGCACCAGGAAATGTAGTTCTTCCTACCTCACTCTGACAACATCTATTTCCTGAAAGTCCTTTCTATAAGAATTGATGATTTCTGTTCTGAATTGACCTCAACCGATGTACTATACTGCGCATTCTGCCTTCCTCAATTGGTAATCTCATATTTTACTTTATTCTGCCTCTGGTAGATTTCTAAAAGAAAATCATCTGAAAGATTTATACGTTCTCACAATCTTAGGCAATAATAGAGTAACGGGAATGTGCGCTCTCCGACTGCCTGAGTAGGTTGTTGGATTTTGAATGTGACGGGATTACTTAGACATAAAAGTTTGCTCTCTCTTGTACTTTCCAATTTTCCATTCTTTAAGAATGGTTTTTTAATATATTTAATTATTTTGGTGGTTTTGGATTTAATCATCTAAACATTTTTTATATTAAAATGGTCAAATATCAGATATATAGTGACAAGAAAAATAGAGGAAGAATAGAGGATAAAGAAGATTAAAGATTGTTGTTAGAATTATTCTTCTTTTTAATATTCAAAATATTAATGTTAGTGTGAATAGGGTACATTATCTAATCGATTCCTCTATTATGTGATATTTACAGTAGTTTGCTTAAGGCATTTTTAGAGCATTATCATTTTATGTCTCGGTGATAAGAACATGTCATATTCTGATGTTGTTCTATATCTCATCTTAACCTATATAATAAGGGGCTCTCATTGTAATCTCAATATTTAAGAGTTTTAATATTAATAAATGTAGGATCATTTTGAAGAATAACAAATCAAAATAATATAAAAAAAATATGTTTATTGAGAGTATTATAAGAGATCTCTAATCTAACCTAGCTACAAACAACCAAATGCTTCTCAAAATATTTATTCATTTGATAAGAC